>JARQZJ010000001.1:3265000-3422500 GCA_030704895.1 Henosepilachna vigintioctopunctata | reverse complement strand
GAAAACATTGAAAAACTCCACGAAATGATTTTGAATAACCGTAAATTGAAGTTGAGTGAAATAGTTGACACTCTGAAGATATTAACTGCACATGTACATCATATCATTCAAGAATATTCGCATATGAGGAAGCTTGTGCAAAGTGGGTGTTGATGATTCTGAGCAGTGTTTGAAGATGATTGAGCGTAACAAACCTGAGTTTTTGCGTCAATATGTGACAATGGAAGTCCAATCGACAGCCATCCGAGTGGACTGCATACGATGAACCCGCTCCAAAGCGTGAGAAAACGCAACAGTCGACTGGCAAGGTTATGTTGTTTGCATTTGGAGATGCGCATGGAACAATTTGCATTGATTACCTAGAACTAGAAAGGACCATCAACAGCGACTAATACACAGCGTTATTGGACGCTTGAATGTCCTTTTGAAGAAAAAGAAAACCCTGCTTCACCAACACAATGCACCGTGTCACAAGTCAGTGAAAACGATGGCAAAAATCTATGAAATGAAAGGTAATAAGAAATACTTGTCTGAAAATCATTGACTGAACACATTTTCATTTGACTAGTTTCGCTTTTACGGTATTATCAAGAAAGACATTATCAAAAAACTTATTGAATTCTTCAAAAATAATAATTTGAATAGTCGCAGCAGATTCGATAGAATGATCTTTAATAAAAAATTGTCTAAACCCGACCCAATAAAGAAGTCTGGAATTTATATATTGAAATGTAAAGAATGTAAGTCATCATATGTAGGCCATCCCGAAAGATGTTTTGAAACTAGGCTGGAGGAACATTCAAAAAAGGGACAATCTGCTTTTCGGAAACATCTAGAGTCGACAGGACATAGGATGTCACCCTGTTTCAAACCTAATATTCTCCATTACTGTGAAAAAGGTATGAAAATAAACTATCAGGAAGCTATGGAAATTAGTAAACTCCAAAAATCCTATAATTACAATCTTCTCAATGACCGGTTAGACTGAACCACTTCACGCTGTTAAATCTCTGATAGACCGGTCACCTCTATGACCGAACTTAATGTGTATTCTGAGGTCCGATCAGATCTGCAAATATTTGAAGGTTGTCTTTGTAATATGCATTCATGATAATGCCGTAAAAGGAAAAACTAATCATTCATGATAATGCAGTAAAAGACGAAAATACTCGAATAAAGAATTGTTCAGTCAGTGGTTTTTAGACAATTATTTATTATTACCTCTCATTTAAATAAAAACTATCACAGAATTGATTTATCGTCCAGTAAATTTAAAAATCTATGAATTAGGCTTTGAATTGCTTCCTTATCCACCGTATTCTTCAGATCTGGCCCCTAGCGACTATTTCCTGTGCTCAGATCTCAAAAAAATGCTCGCTGGGAAGAAATTTTCGTCGAATGAAGAAGTGATCTCCAAAATTGAGGCCAATTTTGAAGCAAAGGTCAAATCGTACTACAAAAATGGTATCGAAAAGTTAGAGGGTCGCTGTAATCAGTGTTTGACACTTGAAGGAAATTATGTTGAATAAAAAACTTATCGCCGAAGCGAGTACTTTGCCAAATTTTGCTATGGTACTTTTGTATGTCAGGTCCTCTCAATTGACTTAAGATAAGGCTGACGCATTTCGAAAAACGAAACAAAATATAAAGACGCACCGAGTTTTCAATAACAACTAATTTGATTTTGTTCTCATAATTATGCTTATAGACTATTACATAGCAGTCAATATATATGAGCCTCAAAAAGCTGAAATATACCTTAACTTTCATCGAAGGATTGAAATATTGAATATATATTTACACATTAATAGTACTCTGATTAATAATCAGCGAAATAGCTGATTAGCTCGCTCTGAATGAGGATCAGGGTTCACTGAATAAAAACAAAATCCCAAAGTTTAATAAAGTTGATTCAGTGCTTCAATGCAGTTGATACAGTATGTCTGATACTTCGAGTTGAAAAGTATGTGAAGAGCGGAGTTTAATTGGGATGTAAAGCCTGAAAGTATTCAAACATTTGAAAATATTCAATTTAATTTATTACTATTGTGATATTGTAATACCTTGTTACACTAGTACTGATAATTCGAACTCAAAATTCAACATTCTCTACGTTCTAGAATATCTTTTATTTCATGTAGAATCTCCACATTTCTCTGAATATCATTTAAAAGCTGAGGTGTCTTCAGAAAGAGCAATGTTGTAATACCTTGTAATATTGTAATACCTTGTTACACTAGTACTGATAATTCAAACTCAAAATTCAACATTCTCTACGTTCTAGAATATCTTTTATTTCATGTAGAATCTCCACATTTCTCTGAATATCATTTAAAAGCTGAGGTGTCTTCAGAAAGAGCAATGTTGACATGAAACAATATCAATTTGTGGAGGTTTTTGCTTTGAACACAATTCCCGAAACTATCCTTTCTTAGTTTACAAATTAACGATATAATGCAACCTCATATATTTTCTTCAAATAAACGGCATTCAAATGGAAGCATAGAGTGTTTTCATTGACATCCTCTACTGGGTTCACTGTGTGACAACAAATGTGTAAAAAGGAAATAATTTACACAAGGTAGTCTGCACATTTGTAGCCTTCCTCTGTTTTGGACTCTGCCGAATTTCTCAAGATATTAGGAGCTTGCATCGTTTATCGAAAAGAGCAAAGAGATCTTAGACCAGATTCCACAAAGCATAATGTATAACTATTAATATCCTCAAACAAATTATTTCGGGGATCAGGCCGGCTCAGATCCATAGAGTCGCCGCCAATGTATGTAACGACGATGAAAGATATCAATCCAATTTATAAATTGTACTGGATAAAGAATTCCGAAATTTCACATATTATTATTCAGAATACACTATTATTCAGAAGACACTAAATGACAAGTACCTTGAAATCAGGTTGCCATGCAGATCTTAGAAATAAAGAAAGAAATTTATTGTGTACTTATCCATAAATATTGCGAATGAAACCAGATCTTCGTAAATCGCTTTTCATATTTTCATTTAGGTTCAAAAAATTTGAATTCACAGGTTGTAGCATGTCAATGAAAAAATAATCCTGATTAATTTTCGTTACTGATTGAATACTATGTGTATCCGTTATGTACGTAGCCGGAACAATGACAATACAGTAGATACAGTTTGCAGCTCCTTAAATTACATATAATACATGAATAACAGCAATAAAGAAACAAAACCGAAACATTTTCAGGAAAACATACGAAACAATCAATAGAAACGACATTCAGATGATAAGACCTCAGATCAAACTTTATCGAAGGATGAATCACGGAAGAACTATATCAGAAATTGACGAGTAAAATTTTATTCGCGTGTCTACAGAAATGAATGTTTTAGTATAGCAAAGAATCTATCCGGTTATAATAACAGATCGAGAAGGATCATGCAGATTGATATAGTCGCAATGAAGTAGCTCATGTCAAAGTTACCAGAATATATCGCACTACCAAAGGAAAAAATGAACAAATGAGCCGAATATGCAATATGACGGAATGAAATGTTATGGGAGGAAAACGCGGAAACAAAAACCATGAAAATTGTTTCCAGTTCAATGGCCCTCCTAATGAAAAATCACCAAAATGATTTCATGAGATTTTATGAGATATGTAGATACTCGTATGTATTTATTCAATTCTTCTCGTAAGAGAAGATCGTTATCATAGTTGTGTGAAACGTTGAAAATTCAAGAGGCCTAATTTAGGTGAACCAGGCATGTTTAAAAATATAATCTTACGATACGAGCATGGTTGTACTAAACAAAAATGTCAATAAAGATATGTTTGTTACTGTTGATAAAAGTGAGTCATCTATAATCAGGTGATAGGTAATACTTCCATTTTCTTGATATATGAAAATTATGGTATTGATCAGATAAACTCGATGAAGTCATTTATTCGACAGAATGAAGTGAATTCTAAATTCTATAGACGCTTTGTATTTTCTTCACCACTTGTTTTGCATGTTTTCTTGTGAATGTAAATTGAATTCTCTAGAATATTCAGGTGACGTCATTTCTGATAACATTATAATCTTTACGCTCACTTAATTGCATAATCATTCAAAGTACAAGGGCAGCCCAAAAACTTCTTTCACGTAACTTGTGAACATTATGATTTCTCTATAGGGTATTATTGTGTGTTCATTCTTCTATACTGAAAATTTTTCCACAAAAAAAATATGCAGGAGGTGATAAACCATCGATTCCATATATATTTTCAAATAATTTTCGGGTTTATTCTATTTCATCAGTAATTTTATCAGTTATTGAAGGAATCATCTTCAAACTGAGATGGAAACTGTTGCTATGGAAAGCCGAAGATATACGAAACTGGGTCAAATAAAATATCAAAATTGTGTGAAATTTAACAACAATATATATACTACTATACATATACTATGCAATACATATACTATAATTTTCATTATTTACGAATAAACATTTTTAGCAATGATCAAAGATTCAGGTTATTTTTAGTGATATAGTCAAATAAAATAGGCAGAGCAAGCAAATAGTGCATGAGGAGCGTCTTAAAGAATAAACAGGGATTATCAGAATACTTTGGAATTGAACGAAATGACAAAGAAAACAGAAAACCAACTATCGGGAACCAATAAAAAATTGATTTTGTGAGGCATCAACTATACTCAGAGACCTATTTTGAGGAGCATTAGGAGGAAACCATAACATTGAATAAATTTCTTTACACAAAAATTTCAATACTGGAGCCTCATGAATAAATGAGTTTAGCAACGTTTCCAATGAGCAAATACTTCTTCATGATTCTCAAAATTGTCAATCAATCGATGTTTCACATTTTTTTATATCAATGAAAAAACTTATGGGATCATAATAGGTTTCATGTTCAACTCTTGGAGTAAAGAATTGAACACTGTTTAATATAGTTCCAGCGAAGCAATGGAAAAGACGAAATCTTACATCATTTATTGGATACAATAATGACATTATTTTAGTTTTATTGAAAGTTGCGTTTGTATTAATATTTTTGAGAAAGTTGAGGTCATTCAGAGTGGAGTGTTCCCTTTTTTGGTTTATATTTCTGGTTGTTACTGAAGAAGACTACGTTGTTCGTTGAAACGGAATCGTTGTTCTAAAATGAATGAAAGTTTATTTTTTCGAAGTTTCATTTTTTTATTAGCTTGAATTTCAATCCTTTAACCCAAGAAAATTCAAAACTAAAATACAATTGGGTCGATTCAAGATTCTACATATATATATATATATATATATATATATATATATATATATATATATATATATATATATATATATATATATATATATATAGGTTTATTTTTTACTAGGTTAATGTCATCAAATAACTTTCACAATTAATAACCATCTTCAATAATACAAAAACTTATATTTACGCGTTTCGATTACACATCGTTTTCAAAATATCTAATATCAATTCAATCTATAATTCAACTATCTTTACATAATTTATAAATCAATTCGTAGGTGTCGCGTTTGTCTCGTCACATGATAAATTTCTCTCTTCTTTCATCTCGTCCCAGTCTTCAAGGTGGATTATATTATGATATATTCTTCCGAAATACTCTATGTCAGATCTTGAATTGACAGTTGTCTTTTCTTCTCTTTGGATGGCTATCATCTCCATAATATTCCTCTTCTGTTGATTTTTTTCTTTTTCGATAATCTTCGCATTTCCAAAATCAAATGAATGAAGTTGCTCGATTGCATGTTTTGCAAGGGCAGTTGTTTTCTTGTTTGTTCTCACCGAATATTCATGTTCATATAATCTCCTGTGTAAGTATTGTTTTGTGTTGCCTATATAACATGAATCACAATCAATGCAATTTATTGAATATACAGTATGAGTTTCGTTTTTTAATTCAATTCTTGGTTTTAACTTGGTGTTTAATGAACCAGTTATATTGTTTGGTTTATGACTTATTTTTAAATTATATTTTTTCAGGACATTACTTATTTTATAGGATATCTCTGGTATATATTTCATTCCAATGTATTTGACATCTACAGCGATATTATTCTTTTTTTGGTTTGTTTGGTTATATATCTGGTGTATTGTCCTTTTAATAATCGGTTTGTAAAATTTTTCAGGAAAGTCGTTTCGTTCTAAAATTTCTTTGATTTTTCTTATATTTTTAGGTCTTACTACAGGGTTGGATAATATAACAGTTCTATCAGTAAGAGCATTCACAACACTTCTTTTATATTTCGTAGGTACAAGTGAATTGTAATTAAGATATTTTCCTGACCATGTTTTTTTATTAAACCAGTCGGTAGTAATTGAACCATCTGCTCACCTAATTAAAGTCATATCTAAGAAATTTATTTTGTTGTTTTCTTCTAATTCTCAAAAACAACAAGAATGAAACAACAAAATAATTGGAAATGCGAAGATTATCGGAAAAGAAAAAAATCAACAGAAGAGGAATATTATGGAGATGATAGCCATCCAAAGAGAAGAAAAGACAACTGCCAATTCAAGATCTGACAAAGAGTATTTCGAAAGAATATATCATAATATAATCCACCTTGAAGACTGAGACGAGATGAAAGAAGAGAGAAATTTATCATGTGACGAGACAAACGCGACACCTACGAATTGATTCATAAATTATGTAAAGATAGTTGAATTATAGATTGAATTGATATTAGATATTTTGAAAACGATGTATAATCGAAACGCGTAAATATAAGTTTTTGTATTATTGAAGATAGTTATTAATTGTGAAAGTTATTTGATGACATTAACTTAGTAAAAAATAAACCTAAATATAAAAGTGTCAGGAAATTTGAAATGAGTTTATATATATATATATATATATATATATATATATATATATATATATATATATATATATATATATATATTCTACGTCTATAATAGCTAGAATGGAAACTGAGGATGAAAAACTGAAGATGACCTTGGACCAATTGAAGATTGGTTCATCTTTAAGTTAATTACTATAAATTTCGATAAAACTGAATATCTTGCTCATACTAGCTATGAATATCATCTCCCAGACTATGAATTCATCACTATAATCAATCAGGAAGAGCCAGTCAACATAAAAGAATCTGATGAAATTTTATCTTGGGATAAATTTCGATAGTTATCTTCTGTGAAATGACCATGTAAAACGCAGAGCCTGGGAGATTTCAAGGGAAATTTTATTTCCAGGCTCAGACTTTGGAACTGGCACAATTGTTAGATTATTAGCCCTTGTTGAATCAAGACTCACATTTGGGATAACGGGTTAGGGAGGAGTATCCAATGGTCTTTTGATTTTCCTAAAAAATAGGTTTGTCATTTTGATCTTTATAATATTTCATAAAATTCAATTTTCATTGTTGTGATATACAACGAAACGTCAAAGAAAATAAAATTTCTCATATTAAAAGAAGCATGTAATTGCTGAAAACATTCAAAATAAATTATCTTCAACAGATAGATTACTTATATATATATATATATATATATATATATATATATATATATATATATATATATATATATATATATATATATATATATATATGTGTGTGTGTGTGTGTGTGTATTATCTATATTCGGTATGGGAAGAGATTGTGTAAAGAAGCATAAATATTAGTAGCTCGCCCTTGTATAAAGGATACCAGTAATTTCAATTCAAGCTGTAATCACAGTAAACATTGAAATTATTTTCGTGGTATTTGTTCGATTTCAATGACAACGCTGGGATTTTTTGAATACACAACGATCCTAATTCATATAAATCCTCTGAATTAATCGACAACATATTCTGGTCAAGCCATAAATTGTTAGTTTATCACCGAAAGCGAGATGTATCACACCGTGTTAATTTTCTTCGTGTTGATCTCTGGGATTCGAGGTCAGGTTCCAGTCAAAGAAAAGTGTCCAGAACTCACTCTGCAGCAGAACTTTGACCTCAATAAGGTTAGTTTTTATCAATATTCCGTAAACTGTATATACATTCATATATATATATATATATATATATATATATATATATATATATATATATATATATATATATATATATATATATATATATATATATATATATATATATATATATATATATATATATATATATATACACGTACTTTGTACTTTTCACCGCAAGAAAATTTTCCTTCGTTGTTATCTTTGTCGGTTGAAGACTCCGTGAAGGATAAATAGTCTTCGCATTGGCGATATGTTGATCAAATCTCCAAACCCGGAGAGTTCACGTGGAGACCTAACAGTGGAGACTTCCTTTACAGGTGTGTTCTTTTATTGTTGATTCCATCTCCAGATTCGTACACCTTGAACTTGGCTACGCCGTTCTGAGGAGAGACAATAAGCACGAAACACGTGTCAACGGCTGCTTCCAATTGCGTCGCGGGCTATACCGAGAATTGTGTTTTTGTCATTAGTACTTTTCACCGCACGAAATGTTTCCTTCGTTGTAAATATAAATATATATATATATATATATATATATATATATATATATATATATATTATATATATATATATATATATATATATATATATATATATATATATATATATATATATATATATATATATATATATAATTTTTCATATAAATAGCCTATTAATGCTAAAAACTTTCCTGTTAATGCTAAAAACTTTCAAAATATATATATATATATATATATATATATATATATATATATATATATATATATATATATATCATACACCGCAATATCAAATACACACACACACACACACATTGTGTGTGTCTGTGTGTGTGTATTTGAAAATATTGCGGATTTACGGTAATTGAATGATGGGACTTTTTAAAGTATATCCTTTACTCTGCTTCCATGCTTCCGGTGATCTTCGTTACCTTCATCAGGAAAACTGAAAGTAGGGATCGTTATTGTGAGTTTTGCGAATCATTTATATTATGAAATGTAACATAGACTTGCAAATGTGAAGTTTCAGAGTTATAAGTTGATGAACTGATTGAGTTGACAACTGAGTTCCGTTTCTTCGAGAGCCAGAGCAATCACCTTAATTATAGCCAGTAAAAATTCCACAATTGAACTGTCATCAAGTTTCAAATGTGATGACATCATGCATAGAGTAATTTGGTGAGAGTCAAAGTCCTGAGTTAATTTCAAACAAATTGATTACTTGATTTGTTTGTATGAATGAGAATTAGAAGTAGAGCATTCGTTTAGTAAAATCGAAGGTAAAACAGGAGGAATATTCGAGTTAACGTCTTTTTGTCGAAGTTTCGAAACGGCTTCCATTTGAAGACAAACAAAGAGTTGAATTATTTCGCTTACAAATTGGAAAAATATTTTTTTGCAGTATTTGGGAAAATGGTACGAGCAGGCAACATATCCCAACAAGTTTGAGTTACCAGGAAAATGCTACGACGCTGAATATACCATGTTGAAAAACGCTACAGTGAAAGTAGTGAATTCACAAATTGTTAAGGAGTAAGTAATCTCTAATTTTTCATTGCAATAATTTTTATTTCAAACCGATAAATGAATTATTTGACTTTTTTATGGTCGAGAAGTTGTAGGAATAAGTTATATTCTAACTGTTTTTTTCGGATTCCATTTGTTCAGTTTTAGTAAGTTTAATTTTGGAGTATGAAATTCGACTAGATGAAACAAAGTGAAATAATGTGTAGAAGTCATTCAATAAAAATTTAATGATTAGGTGAAGCAGAGAAATGTGAATGCATTATAATATGTGTTTTTTCTAGAGGTATAGAACTTTAAGTTGCCATACTGTTGACGATGGCGACCGATTCAACAACCGAGAAATGATTTATTTTCAGTTTGGTT
Source organism: Henosepilachna vigintioctopunctata (assembly GCA_030704895.1). NCBI lineage: Eukaryota > Metazoa > Arthropoda > Insecta > Coleoptera > Coccinellidae > Henosepilachna > Henosepilachna vigintioctopunctata. The sequence continues at coordinate 3,412,635 of JARQZJ010000001.1, read as the reverse complement.
TGGCAATTCATCGTAAATAAACTCACGCCTGAACAACGCTTGCAAACACTGCAATTTTCTTTCGAAAATAATCGTTTTGTGCGGAATACGTAACGCGCACTACGTCCATTTTATCGTCGACAAAATCTTCCATCAGAGCAGTTAATTCGATTAACCATGGAACGTTTTCGCACCACGTTTACTCTCATTGATAATTCGTATCCCCAGAGACGCCGTACAGAAGAAGCTACATATTGCTACTGTAGAGCGTAGTATTGAAGAAGACCCGAATGAGTCCATCCGCCATCGACCAAAGTAATTGGATCTGTGTCCATCCACTTCATGGAAGATTTTTCGGAAGGATCTTGGTTTGCGTGCTTACAAAATCCAACTCGTGCAAGAATTGAAGCCAACCGATCATCAAGCACGTCGTAGATTCGTCGAATGGGCCCAAAACGAGATTGCGTTGTTCCCGATCTTCATAAGCGAATTTTGTTTAGCGATGAAGCGCACTTCTGGTTAAATGGCTACGTCAACAAACAAAACAGCCGCATTTGGAGTGTAGATAATCCTAAAGTGTATGTCAAAACACCGGTACATCCAGAAAAACTGACTGTTTGGTCAGCATTGTGGTGCGCTTGGTGGATTGGTGGTATCATTGGTCCGTACTTCTTCAAAAACGATGATAGCTAAAACGTTGCAGTCAATGGTGATCGGTATAAAGCCATGATAACTAACTTTTTCATTCCTGAATTGAACAACCATGATGTCCACGAGCTGGGATTTCAACAAGACGGCGCAACATGTCACACAGCTCGTGCCACAATCGATTTATTGAGAGACACGTTTGGTGACCTAATTTCACGTTTTAGACTTGTGAATTGGCCTCCAAGATCTTGCGATTTAATACCGCTAGACTACTTTCTGTGGGGCTATGTAAAATTATTGGTCAATGCGGATAAGCCGCAAACGCTTGACCACTTGGATGGCATTATTCGTCGTGTTACTGCCGATATATGGCCACAAATGTTGGAAAAAGTCATAGAAAAATTGACGTCCAGATTGGACTACATCCGATCCAGCCGTGACGGTCATATGCCAGAAATAATATTCAAGATGTAATGCCTCGAGATTATACTGGGGAAAAAAAATTCTTGTCAATCGAATGATCCATCGTTGTTTCATTTCAATTCAAAATTCCATACATCTGAGAAAAACACTCATTCATCGGATTATTTTGAGACCAAATATATATTTATTATATATAGATACTTTAAGCCAAGTCTCATTAAATATTGAGGTCTATTTAAATATTGGCAACATAATTTTATGACAGAAACTGATTGATTCATAAATAATTGGTTGGGAGATTGTATTTAGATAAATGGTATCAATTGAATTCATGACTTTCATCCTCTTATTGAAGAAGTGAGTTACTAATTAACTATTATAATTAGAGAATTAGTCTACTCAAGTGTTCAATCAATTAAAAGCATTGATCTGAATATACATAATCTTTCAATCAATAATATCAGATTTATTTCATGAAACAAGGTTGCCAGTATAGAAATAGATTTTACCTTGAAATACTTTACCGAATATTATAATTGTGTACCTTCCATTCCACTATGTCAACAAATACGTCAAATGTTGGAGTGGTCATCAAACAACCATGATGTCCAGGAGCTGTGGTTTCGACCAGATGACGCATCATGTCACATAGCTCGTGCCACAATCGATTTATTGAAAGACACGTTTGATGACCGCCTATTTTTTGGACCTGCGAATTAGGATCTTGTGATTTGACACCGCTAGACTACTTTATGTGGGGCCATGTGAAGTCATTGGTCTATGCGGATAAGCTACAAACGCTTGACCACTTAGAAGACAATATTCGCCGTGTTATTGCCGATATACGCCCACAAATATTGGAAAAAAGTCATCGAAAATTGGATGTCCAGATTGGTCTACATCCGAGCTAGCCGTGCTGGTCATATGCCAGAAGTCATATTTAAGATGTAATGCCTCAAGATTATCCTGCGAATAAAAAAAAATTCTTGTCAATCGAATGATCCATCGTTATTTTATTTCAATTCCAAATTCTATACCTCTGAGAAAAACACTCGTTTATCGGATTATTCTGAAACCAAATATATATTTATTATATATTGATACATTAAGCCAAGTCTCATTCAATATTGAGGTCTATTTCAATATTGGCAACATCATTTTATGACAGAAACTGATTGATTCAGAAATAATTTTTTTATATTTTGTTAACGGGAAGAATACGTTTACTTAAGTGTTCAATCAATTAAGAGCATTGATCAGAATATACATAATCTTTTTAACTAATAATATCAGAATTAATTTCATAAAACAAGGTTGCCAGTATGGAAATAGATTTCACCTTGAAATTCTTTACCGAAGAGTATAATTGTGTACCTTCCATTCCAAAATGTCAACAAATACGTCAAATGTTGGAGTGGTCATCAAACGTTAACATTTCTCAGTTTCAAAATTTGACATGCACACGAAGAGTGGAAACTCCATTGATTTCTTCAGAAACTGTGATTTCAAGAGAAATTCCTTGTCGTCATCATCTGTTTTGTATCAATTATTGCTTGATTTTCTCTCAACAATAATTGAATTCGATGATAGTGAGCTATTCACTTCCACAAGAAATCGATTAACAGTTCTTGTGATTTTCGAGTAATTTTTTTCAGTGAAAGGTAGTTCTATCGTACTCGTTATTCATTAACCTTTTCGCCTAATACAGCAGAGATGAAAATACAGAAAGACAAAAAATTCTAAACTAGAGGTGAAAATATTAACGTGATCGAACGTCATCCATCAGAAGAATTTCATTCACTGTTCTCATACCATGCACCTGCCTATAAAAGTTTTCACTTCAAAAAATGATGAACAATAGAGGTCATTGTTTGAGAATTGAATTTGTGAATCAATACTTACATCAGCATTACATCGATAATTTCAAATAAAACAAACTAACGCAAAAAATAATAATTCTCTCTCTATTCTTCAGATCAGGAAAGAAGACATTCATCGAAGGGACAGCAAGGTTTGCAGGAAAAAGCACTGAAGGAAAATTGATAGTGACATTCCATATAAAAGGAGGTGAGAGGTGTATATATATATATATATATATATATATATATATATATATATATATATATATATATATATATATATATATATATATATATATATATATATATATATATATATATATATATATATATATATATATATATATATATATATATATATATATATATATATATATATATATATATATATATATATATATATATATATATATATATATATATATATATATATATATATATATATATATATATATATATATATATATATATATTATTACGATTGTTCCCCATGAGGAATGCGACTGAACATAAATTCGCAATCATTAGGAATTTTGCTTCATCTTTTTTGCCTCCCAAAAACGCTTTATCCTCTCTGTGTGCTCTTTCTTCTGTCCACTTTACTCCAGGTTGACGATTTGATTTTTGCTTAAAGTTCACATGTGCGATTTTACAGCGACATTCAGTGCGATCCTCGAGATTTTTTATATTAATCTGTTTTAGATCCTTTTGGACCTCTTTTAGCCACTCTGTTTCGCATTCACTCTTTATAATTATATCGAGTTGTTTCTTCGATATTCTGCACCGTTTCGTTCTGTAGACTGTGAGTAGATATTTTCTCGTCGTTTCCTGATTTCTTCCTTTATTATATCTGTGTTTTGATCAAGTTCAGTCTGAGGTCTTTCCATCAAAATACCGTTTCTATTGATTGGCCTGTAAATATTTCTGAAAATTTGCCGTTCTTGTTTTTTTTTTCTTCCAATTCTTGAATGACCGTCAATAATAATTGTTTCAGCTGCGTAGATTGCTTCTGGAAGAATCGTTGTGTTATAATGCCGCAATTTGGCACCTCGCGACATCCACTCTTCATCATAATACGCCTTGTATGTTATCTTGTAGAAGTTTTGGGCTTGGTAATTCTTTGTTTATTAGCGATTTGCCTTTAAAGTGAGGACTTTATAATCTCCGAAAAATTCGAAATGACAAACCTTCAGAATTTTTTCCACATTTTATCATTAAAGAAGATTATTTCTTGCTCGCTTAACATGTATTTGGTTCAATCAAGAAATTTGTAACCCGGTTTTCTGAGCAATTTTATGTAGTTTTTCTAGGACGATATATATATTCTTATAAATGTGTGTAGAGTAGATGTCATAAGCACATGACTGTTCTTTACGACTGCTATGAAGTTCACATTTCTGTAATTGTTAAGTTATCGTCTCAATGTGCATTTATTTGATATCTAGAGAATTTTATAAATCATCGTTGATTTCAAATATATGGATATTACTCATTTAGGTATTAATCACATTATATTATATATATATATATATATATATATATATATATATATATATATATATATATATATATGTGTACAAGTGATAGTTCGAGGACAGTATACGATGTACCGTACATGATGTACTGTCCTCAAACTAGCACTTCGGAGAATTAATTGTGTTAAACCATACATTTGAGAAAAAAAATTATGTGGATTCAATAATAACGATAATTCAAAGAAAATTTCAATTAAGTTGATTTCAAAGTGAATTCAACAAGATTTCAAAGTGAACAATTGAATTATCCATTCATCTATATAAAGTTAATTCGATAATTTGTTCCTTATATCAATATATGATATTTTCAATACATGCAATAGGTATATATAATATTCAATATGTCTATATGTATACAATATTGATTACATATCGATTTTGACGATATTTTTACTGGTGGCTAGTAGTATTTATTATAATCTAAATGGATGAAGTGTGAATTATTATGAATCTGATATAATGGTGTGGCGTTTTCGAAGCCATACCATTATATCAGATAACATTCGTTAGGCCCATTTTACACCAATATTTCAAAATAAAATACTTCTGAGTATTGATTAGTGAGAATGCATGTTTTCAATTCTGAAGTAGTGAATTGAACCAAAAAGTTTTACCGCATTGAAAGTAGTTCGGATATACTGAAATTACGAATTAAAAGTAGTTCGGATAAGTTGAAATGAACTAAAATTAGTTAGTGCAAGTAATGGATCAAATGCATTGAAATTAGTCCCATAAGATGTTTCAAATATAATAAAGTAGATCAAATATACAAATGTACTGAAAGTAGTTCCACTATACTGAAAGTAGTTCAAATACACTGAAAGAATTCAAAATATACCTCAAATAATTCGAACATGCTACAAGCAGTCAAATGCAAAAAAATGCCTACCAATAGTCCAAATGTACCAATGTAATTTCAATGCAATGCGAGTAGCTCAGATAATCTAAAACGAGTACAAATACACCATCATGATGTCACATATTTCCTATTATAAGACTCAAGACTCTTCGAAATGTCATCATAATCCTTCGTTGTCGTATTAGTGCTTTGATAATATTTTGGATTGTATTTCACTCCACTTGAGTGATATTAAGTGTGGTATTTGATAAAATGTCAAATTCATAATTTATTTTCAATCTAAAAATCTTACAAAATATATCCATAAGTCATTTGTAGGTATTTGAAATTAGAGATTTGCTTACCGGTGAGAATAAGGTCACTGGTATACCGACGACGGCGACTTATAAGTCACCAGTAATTTTGGCAGTGACCTAGGTCGAAGTTCAGATCGATAGTTTCCAATCGATATATCCAAGTGATCACCGCTATATCGGCGACCGGCGAGTCAACGTTTGTTTTAGCGGCGACTTAAGTCGCCGTTTAGAGCGCTTCGTTTCGGTTTCACTCTGACAACTGCTATCTAACAATTTATAAATATTGCCACGTCACTACGACGGGGTACAACCCTCATCCCATGTAATCCGATTATGGAGAGTTATAGCCAGGGAGCTGGTGGCAATTTGGATATATGATTTGATCGTCGTTAATACCAAGACTCAATACATTCTGCACCTATGTTTACTAGAAAAAAATGAACTATTTTTTCCGAAATGATTATATAACGATAGATTTCTCGAAATTGTGAAAGTCAATTGTAAGTCAAAAATTATATTATCGTTTCTGCCATCAGTAATATCTATTGAATAAATTCAATAAATAGTATAATCAAAGCTGGTAGAAGTCAGGATAGTGGGACTTTTTATAAAAAAAAATAAATTGTAAAAAGAAATTATTAGTACTTTTTCAGACCATCGTCTCTTCAATTTTCTCTTTAATTTTTAAATTTTAAAGAATATTTGTAAATATGAGAAAAAGGTATCAGACATCTACAATACTAATTTTAGAATTTAGAAACAACGGAAATAAAACTCGCTAGGTTGTTTGAAGTGTCGTAACGTGTTTTGCAGTATCTATATTTGAGGCTACCAAAAGCGAAGTGGATTCACACAAATAGTTGCATTTTTTGGTTTTTCACATCATTTGAATCTTGATAACTGTATCTACCATCTGCACAGATCGAGAGATAGAAGCCGTATTTTCCAATAATAATAGATATTAACTCATTGTGTGAATCTATACACCAATACATATACACACACAATAATTCACCATTATATAATGAAGTCGATATGATGCGCTAATTATGTTGAATAAGCAGAATATATATTTCTTCAAAAAGGGCTTGAATTAACAACAACAGTAGGTATAAACCAAAAGTTCATATCTCATTAACTGTCAGTCGTATTTTCTGTTGAATGAATGAATGAAAACGTTTTATTGAGTTCTTTGTTTACATTACAATTCATTGTTATTTTCCAAATAAAATTTTCTGTTGAACTAGTTCATCCAGGCCGTCAATTCACGAGTACCGCCATTAAAATTTTTTTTCTTAGTACTGTAGATTTCAGACTTCAGAAAAATATTATCTTGAAAATCGGTTTTGCTCATGAAAGAAAATCAGGAATCAGTTACATACCAAGCTGTTCACACAGTATTTATTTTTTATGAACCCCGTGTTATGAATGTATGATAACTCATCAAAACTGTCGGTGTTTTTTATATGTTGACGCGACAATCGGCGCGGCGCCTGAGAATATCTAGTCTAAGTTTATTTATATTCATGTTCTAACATATTCCGTGTTTTGAATGACTTATGATAGGGATTAATAATTATAATTATTGAAGATTTAATTTTTTCTTTCATGAAAATGGATCAAATTTATTTGGAGTATATATACCTAATTTAATGTATACTCTAGTTGACCAAATTTATTTGATTAATTTGATGGATAAATATAATTCACATATATTTGATATATTTGATTTTTATGTATTCGATTATGATTGTTGATTGAATATGAATCTCAAGCATGACCGGAATTTTTTTTATTCTTTGTTTTCTGTTTATTCTTTGGGATGTCCATATACAAGAAATATAGGATATTAGAAGTTGAATTATGGAATGCAACCTCAAAACAACATTCTGAAATTATCAGATTCAGAAGTATGATGAATTGCAACCCAGGATGATTGTTTTTCCTTCGCTAAACTGGCGAAATATTTACCTAAAAATTTTTTTAGTTCCCTGTTTTTCGATTAATATATTTATAAGTACCTTCTATTAATATCATAATAACTAATAATTATTAATAACAATAAATATAAATTATATAAACACATTGAATATGAAATTGAAGACTTCACGCACTCACTAGATAGATTAATGAATAATAATACAGTTGATTGGATATTCGCTGATCTGTTGTATATTGAATAAAAACACTTGACTTGGTTTCGCAAAATTTTTAATAAATACTCTTGTTTCGGGGTGTTACCGCATTTTAAAAAGTTAAACTCTGTTCAAAAAAAGTTAAACTCTGAGTTCAAAATTTTTGAAAATGGCGTAACACCCCGAAACAATTGTCAAGTAATTATTGAAAATTTTGTGGAACCCAGTCAAGTGTTTGTATTTAACTAGCTGATCCGGCGAACTTCGTAACGCCCAACCGTCATTCATTAATTAATGTAATGAAAAAATACAACTATTATAGTATATGACTATTAATAATACTATTATAGTCATATAATTGGTGGCAGTAACAAGTCTCTGTTTTATATATTGAGATATAATTCGAAGGAGAAAAGAGTATCGGTCTCACTCTGTCACGGGTGTCAGTGATGAGTCATCACTCCACCTTCATCTCCAGTCCTAAGAGCCGTTCATCAACGATGCCAAGCGGCTTCATTAGTGAATACATATTGTTTACAACGCTCTATGTAAGAGCTTTGTCAAATCGCATTAAAAGTTTCTCAATGATTTCAAGTTTTATATTGATGAATATCATATTTCAATACTCATTATTCTATTCAGGACTAAGACAAATCGAAAAACACAATAATTATAAAAACTGTTCCAGCCATTCTTGAGTTACAAAAAATATAACGTGTAACTTACACGACCGCAAAATTACAAGTTGTGTGGATATGTATTTTTTGTTGCCAAATCACAAAAATTGAAAAATGAAATTTTCGTTGGAAAACAAAAAAATGTTTAGAGGTAACTCCTTATCAATTAGGTGCATGAAAAATCAATAACAACCGATAGTCAGATCTACCGAGTATACACATAAAATTTTATCAAAATCGGTTAAGCCGTTCCGAGGAAGTATAGCAACTAACACTAACAACTGAAACTGTATAGGGAGTGAGAGAAAGTTCATTGTGTGAAATAGATGATCCGGGAATGACAGGAGCACTGCGTCTGCGGAATAGCTCGATTTCATTATGTTGTGCTCGCTGTTGTTGTGTTTGATTACAGATGAAAATAATCTGATAGATAGTTAACAACTGTATTTAATCTATCAATTGCAGTTATAAATGCAGGGAATAAATATGTAAATTGGTGTTTTCATTTAATTCCGAGTATTTTCATATTTATTCACCTTTTAAACCTTCTCTGAACTTTCACAAATAATTGAAGACCAAAACTAGCTAAATCTGTCCAAACGTTCTCGAGTTTTAGAGAGACTAACGAACAGCAATTCATTTTTATAATATAGATACTAAATAAAAATAAGCATTTATATTTATATTATATAGCAATTTTAATTATAGAGCAATCAGTTATGCTCAATTCAAATTACGAGTTCTTAGGACTAGAAAATTGACACTGTAGGGTTAAAATTGTTGAACTCGAAATCTGAAATTTGGTTACCTTTCGAAGTTATTCCAAAAATGCAACGGAAAAATTCAATTTTTCCATTTTTCATTAACTATTTAGATACTCACAAAATTGAAAACTACAGATCATTGATTGAAGAAAATTATTAATGCTTTCAATAATTCTTTTTCCTTTATTGGTAATATTCAATTGTTTTTGCAGGTGTTCAATGAAATAATTTTTCAATGAAATAAATGAGAATTACTTTTCTGACTATATCTCGAAGTAAGGAAGTTCAATTAAATTGGGTTTGATTGGTATTTTTCAGTTCATACTAATGATGTATAATAAGATGAATAATGTAATAATAACAACAAAAAAAATTAAAATGTTGATAAAGAAATAACAGTCATAGCTGTCTATTTGTCTTTCACGATGTTATTTTATCTTGGGAAAATGATTACTAATACAAGGTACTTAATGATTCAAAATTGAAATAAGATCTTCGAATACAATTTCAGTTGTTTATTTTTCTCATCAGTTTCTCTATTCACATTTCCCACAGTAAGCTGAAATATTGAAAACCAAACGGATCAAATTTCTCGAAGTAAAATCATTCTACCTATAGATAATAATGATAAAAATATCTGCGATTGATATTTTTTATGATATTACCAGGCGTTCTGAGAACCCCGCAAGCGAATTGAAATGCGAAAAATAAGAAATATTGTTGAAGAAACTCAAATCATAAGTTAGCAAATATTTGATTGATATTCGTTCCTCAATGTTTACGAAATTGAAATCGTTGTGACGAATTTTTTTTGAAAATTTAGTCTGTGAAAATAATTCTGTGATACTTTTAGGGCATTGAATTGCGCCCATTTCACGTGACAGCAAGTCGCCTGATATAAACAAAAAAATGTTATTCATAATATATAAGTATATCGAAAAAATTACTATATCCAAAAATATAAAAATATATATCTCAATAAGTATATTGTAAGACTTGACAATGGTCTTTGGAAATACCACCACAGATTTTGAGCTCTAATAAAAACCATGTTCCTGAATTCACATCCATAAAAATACATTTATATCTTGAACAATGATACTCCGTCTAAATCATCCCGCCAGTTTTTTTTTGTATGCCGCGCAATCACAAAGTGTATGTGCCGCCTGGGCTGTGTTTCTCATTATCATAAATCCGTTACATTCTTCCCTCCAAACTTATCAAAACATATCAATCAAATTGGCTCACGCGTGTCTACATGCTGTTTCGAACAGAATGTTATGAAAACATAGGAATACTTAATAGAAATAAAAAGAGCAAAAGTAAAATGAATGAAAATAATTTCAATAAAATGAATGATGATGAATGAAGGGGCCATAAAATGCTAGGAAATTCAGAGTCATTTTCGGAATAGTTACAATGGAAATATAAAATCTAACAACTTACTTACTGAAGGTATATAAAATAATATTAGATATTGTATTGAGAATCAGGAAAAATTATCTCAAAGAAAAGAAAATTCATATATATTATGTGAAATGAGCAAGTATATACTTTATTGGGTGATGCATGATTCGAAATCGTTAATAATCATCAACTTAATTCAAATTCGTTTGAAGATGAAATATTAGTTTCAGTCGATTTTTTTCTTTATGTATGCTAATTTCGTCGTCAAAAAAAATTGAAAGAGAATTGAAAAATTATGAAGAAGAAAGAGAAAACGAAAATCCCTTCATTCCATATACTACGTATATAATATACTACACACAGGTAAATTTGGGCGGGAATAAGTGTTTTTCGGTATGTCTGGCCAAAGCAACCGGTAGATCAGTCTGTCGTGAGAGATATATGCTTCTCATACTATCAAGAATAACATATAAAAATTTGAAGTATCGTAAAATATGTCAAAAATAAGTTTTTTCTCAATTTCCAAATGGTCCGCCACAAGAAAATAAACGTGTGAATGGTCTGCCATTTCGTTTTTGAGTACTTACAATAACATATTTTAACATATCAAAACGGCAGCTTTCCTAAAATATGTCTTTTTTTCACCAAAGTTTCACACGTGTTATACCTGCGCAGTAGCGATCCTACCCCGACTTCGCTAAACTAAGTCCCATTTCATGTACAACTGTCTCACTGAAAAAATTTTGGGCTTTCCTATAATATGTGTCGTCAGATATTTACTGGCTTAGTACTGCGCAGGTAGAACAGGTGTGACACTTTGGTGGAAAAAAGACATATTTTAAGAAAGCTGCCGATTTGAAAGGTTGAAATATATTATTATATGTACTCTAAAACGAAGTGGCAGACGATTCTCGCGGTTATTTCCTTGTGGCAGACTATTTGAAAGTTGGAAAAAAAATTTTTTTTGACATATTTTAGGAATCTTGAAATTTTTATACGTTATTTTGGATAGTATCGGAAACATATATTGCTCATGGCAGACCGATCTGCCGGTTGCTGTAACCCGAAAGAACGAAAAACACTTTTTACCGCGCAAATATACCTGTGTGTAGTATATACGTAGTATATAAGTGATGAACGGATTTTTATTTCCTCTTTCTTCTTCCTAATATATTATTGTCGTATTCTGTCTCTTTCAATTCTTTTAGACGGCAAAATTAACATACATTGAGAATCAAACCAACATGAGAACAATGTTTCTCATTTTTAAACGAATTTGAATTCAGTTGATTCTATAATAATAATATTAACATATTCGATTCAAGTCATCATTCAATAAATAAATAATTTTTCATTTTACATAACTCATATGAATTTCTATTTCGTTGAGATAATTTTTCCAGATTTTTAATCGAAAAACACTTTTTCCCGCTTAAATATACCTTCGTGTAGTAGTATATACGTAGTATACAGAATGAAAGGATTTGCATTCTCTCTTTCTTATTCAAGATATACTGTCGTATTCTTTACCTTACAATCCTTTTTGACGGCAAAATTGACATAGATTAAGAAAAAAAACAATCTGAAAATAATGTTTCATTTTCAAACGAATATTAATTAATAATAATAATAATAATAATAAATTGCCTTTATTGCCAAATTGTACAAAAATAGAGGCGAAGTCTAGCTAAAAGCTACTCCACTTAACCTCTAACTATAAAAATAATACATGAAATGGATAACAAATTCAGTTTAATTTGATAATTATTAAAGATTAGATTCATGTTCTCACTCGATAAAGTACATAATTTCCCATTTCACATAACATATGAATTTTTATTTATTTGAGATAAATTTTTCTATATTTTCAACCGAAAAACACTTTTTCTCGGGCGAATATACTTACCTGTTTCTATATACGTCGTATACCGAACAGAGATATTTTAGTTTTCTCTTTGTTTTTCATAATATGCTATAAGTCTTTCATTTAAAATTTTTTTTAGCCGCCTAGATAATACATTTTATATTAATATATTTACTCAATACATTTGACAAGTGAACTCTTGGACGGCGTCAAACAAACCTGGTAACAGTTCCTCGTTTAAACTTGAAATCATCACCTAGTCTTGCAAATGTTTTTTGAGAGTCGACGCTTTTTTTCAATAAGCTTAAACGTCTCTTCTTTCCTTTGCTGAAAAAGGCAGAATGAAGTCTGAGACAGTCAATGCCTGAAACACACTTTTAAGCTGCTGGCTAATATTTTACCCAGTTCATAATAGAGTTTGGTAATGTCAATTCATGATTGTCGATTGCGGTAACCATCCAAATATGGGATGAAGCATTTTTCAAGTTTGACATATCGGCAAACATAATTATTAATATGTCGTTGTCACTGGCTCTGATAACAATATTATACCGGTCAACAAAGATACATGTATTGGTGGAAAAATTAATTAGCAATTCAATGAAATTAACACTAGTATTTTCCTTTTCTGCTTTTCACTACACTTGAAACTAGCAAACGTAAGCAGGCAACTTACTTGGGAACATAGAACGTGAAATGAAAGGAAAAAATTCAACTGAACGAATGATGAGGAATGAAAATTTCATAAAATGATGAGACGTTCAGATATGTTCCCGGATTAGTTACAATGGAAATATAAATCTGAAACCTACCTACTTACTAAAGGTATATAAAATAATATTGAATATTCTATTGAAAAACAGGAAAAAATCATATCAAAAAAATGCAGTCATATAAATTATGTGAAATGAGCAATTATGTACTTTATTGAGGAATGACATGAATCAACATGAATAAACTGAATAGAAAGAAAAGAAAGAAAAAACGAAAATCTCTTCAACTCATAGATATTATACTACGTATATACTACTACACGCAGTTGTATTTGCAGGAAAAATTCTGTTTTTCTGTTGAAAATCTAGAAAAAATTATCTCAAAGACATAAAAATTCATATAGGTTATGTGAAATGAGAATATTATGTAGTTTATTGAGTGATGACATGAACAGTAAGATAAAACATTATTTTCAGGTTAGTTTATTTTTTTTGCCGTCAAAAATATTTGAAAGAGCAGGAATACGACAGTAATATATAAGGAAGAATAAAGATAAAACGGAAATCCCTTCATTCCGTATACTACGTATATACATACTACACAGTATATATGCGCGTGAAAAAGTGTTTTTCAATGTGCCAGGTCAAAGCAACCGGCAGATTGGTCTGCCATTAAAGATATATGTTTCTGATACTATCAAGAATATAATATAGAAATTTCAAGTTTCCTTAAATACGCATGTTAAAAAAAAAATTTGTTTTCCCAATTTTCAAATGGCTTGCCACATGGAAATAACCGCGGAAATGATATGCCACTTAATTTTTGAATAGGTATAATAATATATTTCAACATATCAAATCGACAGCTTTTCTGAGAAATGTCTTTTTTCCACGAAATTTATCACACCTGTAATACCTGCGCAGTACCGAACTTACCGTGACGTCGCTAAACTAAGTCCCATTTCATGTACAATAGGTACAACTGTCTCACTGACACAATTTTAGGCTTTGACGAGAATTTGGACGAGTGAATAACGCTCGGTAGTTCCCAAACTCGGTTCCAAGCGAGTACATCAGCGTATCCATTATTTGTGGCAATCCCCGAAAATGCTCTTACTTTTCAAACATAAACAATGCGTGGATTGCCATATGTTTGAATGAGTAAGTAAGAACTACTGACCTAATCACCGTCTAAACCCTACATGTCATGAAAATGAGCCTAACAAAAAACTTTCGCTCACCCTTGTGCTAACATAATATTCGAACGGTCCCAAAAAAGGTTGAATTTGCTTCACTTGCAATAATGGGCATCGAGAAGCAATTATCCAAAATAAAATATATTACATGAAAAAAAAGACCAAAATTTTAAGTCGAAAACAAGAAATTTTGAAAATATTGTAACGCTTTTCCCATGAAAACATTCTCTTATAAATATCAGCTACACTAACATCGATCGTCGGAATATATTCAGTGTCCCCAAACAGTCTTAGTCGTGTCCCCAAACTCACTGTCCTCAAATTAACACTTGCCGGAACACTTGACTTTGAGGACTGTCCTCGAAGTCACGAAATGTCCCCAAACAAGCAGTTGAGAGAACAAAATGTCCTCAAACTATCACTTGCTGATATATATATATATATATATATATATATATATATATATATATATATATATATATATATATATATATATATATATATATATATATATATATATATATATATATATATATATATATATATATATATATATATATATATATATATATATATATATATATATATATGTAAATGTGTTTTTAAGGAGAATTCGACCAATACTTTCACAGAATCACTCTGTATTCCTTACCACGCTTTCGCAACAATTTATTGCTTCATCAGGGTTGCTACAAGATATGTGAGGTAAATACATTATAAAAAGAACACTTAAAATAAAATAAACTTACAGAACGTGAGATGATATGTCACCACATTTCGGAATTAAACAATAACTTAGTTATAAAATCAATTTTACAAATTAATATTCTCTCGGACATTAATCAATAAATATAGCATTAATCGTATAGCACATTAAAATCTTTGATCTGGAATCATTCTTCTGTACGCGTTGCCAATTATATAACCGTCTATTCGGTACTCTACACTTGAAGGCCGGTTCGTTTTCAATTGTAAATTGAAACATTGATTTTAAAAAATTATTTTATAACTGTGTTATTGTTTAATGTCGAAATGTGGTGACATATCATCTCACGTTCTGTAAGTTTATTTTATGTTAAGTGTTCTTTTTGAAATGTATATACCTCACATATCTTGTAGCAACCCTGTTGAAGCAACAAATTGTTGCGAGAGCTTGGTAAGGAATACAGAGTGATTCAGTGAAAGTATTGGTCGAATTCCTCTTAAAAACACATTTACATTGAAATATTACGACCGTTAACCAATAATATATTGTATGTATATATATATATATATATATATATATATATATATATATATATATATATATATATATATATATATTGAATGTTTAACGACTGTAGATATGTATTTTCAGTGTTTAATTGGGATTGCAGTCTAGGACAGGAAAATCAGTTACCTCTCTAGTATTTTCCAAGCATTCGAAAATGTTTATTTTCTTCTTCAGGGCTAAAATAGTACAAAAATTAACAGTTTATATAGCAAGGCACAATAAAAAGTTTTTTCTTACAATTACTGTGAAGTTAGTCTGAAATTACATTAGTTTTTGGAATTTTGAAAATAAGTACATGTGTTCCCAAATGCATTGGGTTGGAATGTTACTGCATTCTACTTGATCAAGCATTCTGCTTGATAATAGTTATCCCCCTAAACTGATCGATAAATTATTGAGAGCTTGTAACAATATAATTGAAACAAATCAGGAAAATAATCAGCAACAACAGCCCAGAAAATCTACCATTCGGTGTTCTACCACATATACACAATCTAACGCCAAAACTGATCAAATTATTCCATAATAAAATAAAAATAGCCCAAAAAAACACATCAACGATACAATCATTATTTACTCATACAAAACATCCGATAGAATTGAAATTCAAATCAAATATTGTCTACAAAATTCCTTGTCAAAGTTGCGATTCTGTAAATATAGGTCAAACATCCCAATATCTTCACTCAAGGATCATTTCCCATGAAAGTGATTGCCGAAATACCAACAAGACGAATTCCTCTGCATTAACCCAACACGTACAAGCCACTGGTTATAATATGAATTACAACGCCACAAAAAATTCCGATCACGCAAACAATTACAACAAACGCCTTTTCCTAGAAATGGTTCATATCAAAAAGAGAGGAAATTGTATTAACAAAAAATCTGATACAGATAATTTAAGCAATATATATATATATATATATATATATATATATATATATATATATATAAATGTCATAGGTTCTTCTGATTAATTGCTCATATTCGGATATCTTATTCACCAAAAAATCCATTCTAAATACATAAAACAAATTCATTCTCTTTTCGTTAGTCATAAAAACTTCGGCCAACGTTATGCATTTTAAGAAACGCCCTTAAAAACATCTGGGAACACTCCACTTGAAAAGCGAAATTGAGAAATACAGTCATAGTCGTCGCTTCCTTCAACTACCTAGCACGTAGAATGCAGTAACATTCCAACCCAATGCATTTGGGAACACTTGTACTTATTTTCAAAATTCAAAAAACTAATGTACTTTCGGACTAACTTCACAGTAATTGAAAGAAAAAACTTTTTATAGTGTCTTGCTATATAAACTGTTAATTTTTGTACTATTTTAGCCCTGAAGAAGAAAATAAACATTTTCGAAAGCTGGGAAAATACTATAGAGTTAACTGATTTTCCTGTCCTATACTGCAATCCCAATTAAACACTGAAAACATATATATATATATATATATATATATATATATATATATATATATATATATATATATATATATATATATATATATATCTTAAATTGTCATTTTTACAGTAACTCGTGACTCTCCATATTGGGTGTTGGACACAGATTATGATTCTTACGCTGTGGTTTGGTCTTGCTCGGAAATGAAGATTAAGGAAGAGCTCACAAGCCTAAGTAAGTTCCATATTAAAAATGAAATGCAAGCATTTGAAATTTTTCCATTGTTTCAGGATTTGTTTGGCTGTTGACAAGAGTTAGACTTCCATCTTCAGAAATCATGAACAAAATGTACGATTTACTCGATAAATCTAACATTAGTAGGAGTCCATTGAAAATTTCCGATCAACATGACTGCAACTGAAAAGTTTGAACAATATTCTTGAAACTATTTTGCAACTCAAGATTCTCCAATAAAGCTTTTTATGAAGAAATTCACATCATATTTTGTTTATTTTCTGTCCTTGTGAACATAAGTGGGTTGAATATCGTACAAGGTAATGTAGAATTGACATCAACGCCTTTGTGAATTTTGCAGCATTCACGTTTTTTGATGAAACCTGAAAAGAAGACTTGAACTCACTTGAAGTCTTTTATGGGCTGGTGCACCTTGATATATTACGTCTATATTTGCGTCTATATACTGCGAGGTAATTTACTATCTGAAAATATTTCATTTTTCCATAATGAATTGAACATTTCTTGAGGGACGTGAATATCTAAGTCTTCCCGGCTTCTTTAGGTGCAAATATGCAATGTGGTGGGAGTTCAGTAGAATGTTCATTATGAAATATGGAGAATTTATGTTCTTTTATTTCAGTTCCTATGTTCCGTCCTGTTTCGCTTATGTAGTTGCGTCATATTTGTGATACATACTACATAGGCCAAATTAGACGAAACATCGAAGAATGGAAGAACACGAATTCTCCATATTCAATAACTGTTTCGCTGTATTTTCAGCACATTGTTACCAACCTTATTTCATTTGCCTCGAAAATTTATGCGTTTGTTATACGTGTACGCAATGGCAAATATATCAATAATTCCTCAAAATTTCAAAGAATATTTGAAGACCTAATCCGTAGCAACTTGAAGTATGGCAGCATCATCTGAGATCTTATTTATCCTTGCCATCAAAGCCATCTTGAGTTCATTCAGAGAAGTTTTTTGAAGTTCTTAGTTCAGAGCGAGGACAAAATTTTAAAGTTTTGTTGGAATTTTCTTAATGCATAGAGTTTTTTTATAGTATAAGCGATCATTTAAATGATGTAATCACTACTGATTCATCTCAGAGCTAATATTTGTTGCAACTACATAGAATTATTTGTTTCGAGTTTCGAGAATAAGTGGACAGTTCAAATTTTGAGAATGAATTTTTCTGGAAAATTTTCTCTGGAACAATTGTCAGAAAAAATATGGTTTTGTGGAACTGAGCAAAGTGTTTCTCATTCAATATAATGAATAATATCATCGAAATTGTCCCCAAAAGATCAGCCGATATTCACTCAAATCCAATGAAATTAATCGTTCACGAAATATTGATTTCAGTAAAATAAGTCTTTCATGTGTGTGATAAGCGATTATTTCATTGATGTAATCACTACTGATTCATCTCAGAGCTAATATTTGTTGCAACAACATAGATTTATTTGTTTTAGTTCTTCTTTGTATCATTCTTCTTTTCTCCTTTCTTGTTAGAATAATATACCTTTGATTTCAGTTAGTTACTATGACCTGTCCAACACAATTGTATATTGTCATACTGGATTATTAAAGATTATTATTATTATTATTATTTATCCACAGAGAGGTGTCAAACATGACGAATTATTTTGCCGATATTGTTTAATCTCATTCCAGGGCAGAAGAGGAACTTTATTAATAAAATTTTTGTACAAATTACTGCACAACAGTATTGATTGTTCTCTTTTCTTGTCTGCTTTGAAATCTCGTGTTCCTATGCAAAATTTTCATACCGTAGAATTATTACTCCCAGAGACTCCAAGGACCATTTCGCTAATACAATCTCCCATTTGGTTTATGAAGTCTACAATCAATACAGTTGCTGTGATACAATAAATGTGACATTAAATTTGGCTACATAGAAGTTAAGAGTTTATGAACAAGGAAAAATGACTAAAATGAATTTAATAAGATTGAGTTCTTTGTGAAATTTCATTCAATCTTATTATTGACTTACTTTTTTTCACATCAGATTCAGTTCTTTGTTATATTTTCATTCATTTCATTTATGAGTTGTTTAGTTTTTATCAACATTACTATTTGCTGTAATTGAATATTACGCATGTTGAGTAAAGAGAACTCATTATTATAATCATTATTTTTGTTTCACCATTGTAATGAAAATACCCACTTCATGAATTCAAACTCAGTGAAATTGTTGCACTTTCATATGGATGGAAAAACATTTGGAATTTTAGCAATTGGATTCGCAGCAGAGGCAAAAACTAATAATAAATGACCATAACTTCAGTCGCTATTATCACTTCCTTCGTATCCAATTTCTCAATTTCAATCCACCTTGTTCAAAATTATTTTTTTGAATCCCAATATATATTCTTTTCCTGAATACTAACCTGTTTCCTTCTTTCGAAGACATCGTCACCAAGAACCGTAATTGTCTTCATCCCTATTTCTCTCCCACCCTAACTCTATACTTAGTACAGATATAAAATATAGGAATGTAAGTTTCGAGAATAAGTGGACAGTTCAAATTTTGAGAATGAATTCTTCTGGAAATTTTTCTCTGGAACAATTGTCAGAAAAAATATGGTTTTGTGGAACTGAGCAAAGTGTTTCTCATTCAATATAATGAATAATATCATCGAAATTGTCCCCAAAAGATCAGCCGATATTCACTCAAATCCAATGAAATTAATCGTTCACGAAATATTGATTTCAGTGAAATAAGTCTTTCATGTGTGTTATAAGCGATTATTTCATTGATGTAATCACTACTGATTCATCTCAGAGCTAATATTTGTTGCAACAACATGGATTTATTTGTTTTAGTTCTTCCTTGTATCATTCTTCTTTTCTCCTTTCTTGTTAGAATAATATACCTTTGATTTCAGTTAGTTACTATGGCCTGTCCAACACAATTGTATATTGTCATACTGGATTATTAAAGATTATTATTATTATTATTATTTATCCACAGAGAGGTGTCAAACATGACGAATTATTGTGCCGATATTGTTTAATCTCATTCCAGGGCAGAAGAGGAACTTTATCAATGAAATTTTTGTACAAATTACTGCACAACAGTATTGATTGTTCTCCTTTCTTGTCCGCTTTGGAATCTCGTGTTCCAATGCAAAATTTTCGTACCGCAGAATTATTACTCCCAGAGACTCCAAGGACCAACTCGCTAATACAATCTCCTATTTGGATTATGAAGTCTACAATCAATACAGTTGCTGTGATATAATGAATGTGACATTCAATTTGGCTACATAGAAGTTGAAAGTTTATGAACTAGGAAAAATGAATAAAATGAATTCAATAAGATTGAGTTCTTTGTCACATTTCATTCAATTTTAATATTGAGTTACTTTTTACATTAGATTCTTTTTTTTGGATTAGATTTTGTTATATTTTCTTTCATTTCATTCATTCAGTTATTATAGTCATCACTATTTGATGAAATTGGGTAATACGCCTGTTGAGAATGAAGAACTCATCATTATAATTATTATTTTTGTTTCACCATTGTAATGAAAATAACCACTTAATGAATTTAAACTCAGTGGATTTGTTGCACCTTCATATGAATGGAAGAACATTTGGAATTTTAGCAATTGGATTCTTTGGTCGCTATTTTCACTTCCTTTGTACTCAATTTCTCAATTTCAATCTTGCTTGTTCAAGATTGTTTTTTTAAAACTCAATATATATTCTTTTCGTGAATACTGTTTCAAGTCGTGAATTAACCTGTTCCCTTCTTTCGAAAATATCGTCACCAAAAACCGTTATTGTCTTCATCCCTATTTCTCTCCCACCATGTGTCTATACTTAGTACAGATGTAAAATATGAAAATGTTAGTCTCGAGAATAAGTGGACAGTTAAATTTTCGAGAATAAAGTGACAATCTGAAATAATTGTCAGAAAAAAATATGGTTTTTGGAACTGAGCAAAGTGTTTCTTATTCAATATAATGAATAGCATGATCAAAATTGTCACCAAAAGATCAACCGATATTCACTCAAACTCAGTGAAATTAATCGTTCCAGAAATGTTGATTTCCGTAGAACAATTCTTTCTTGTGATCTACTGCTTCCCAAACTATTCACTTCGATGAATCATTATGAGCAGAAAAGAATTGTATCACGTTTTTCAGAATAAATGTCAACTATTCGTCAAAATTGGACTGAATTAATCTGTAAATAATGCATTGCCAAACCCAACTTCGTAAAATGCTACTGAAAAATGTCAAATCAGCCATTGCACAAAAAAGTTGTGAATTTTTCTAGAATTGAGAGTTCTTGCCTCTGAATAACATACACCATAATTGGAAAATACCATACGATGATGGTTTTCATTAAAAAAACTCAATATTCAGAGATTTTACGAAAATGTCAATTTTCATTCAGATAAATAAAGCCTAGTTTTCTAAAGTTATGAAATTCTGAATGTTTCAATCCGCAATGAATTTAATAGATATTGTAGGAGTTTGTATTATCAGGTACTTAATCCATGCCTAATAATTCCATTGAAATTTATCCTCATAATAGTATATAAACAAAAATACTGCTTGCAGTTTCAGTTTGTTAAGAATCCTGAAAATAATGTTGAGAATACTATTAGTTATCTTTGTGAGCCTTTTCGGTGTACGGGGACAGGCCATTATTGATGGAGATTGCCCTGTCGTTACTGTGGTAGAAAATTTTGATATCGACAAGGTAAGTTGAATTATTGATCAGTGAGGATAATTTTCTTGTCGAGACAATCCATATTCTATATATTTCCGAATAAATATTGTGGATTAATTCAAAACAAAATTGCATTCCTCAATGAAAATACATAGTCAACTCTTTCGAAGTATTTCGAAAAACTTAATCACATAAAAAACTTGTATTAAACTCTCTTCTCTTTTAGAAATGTAAAAAAAAATTTTCCTATTATATTCTTATAGGTATATATTTGCTGCTATCCCATTCTGTGATTTAGAGATATTTATTTAGTTAGACTTATTTAAGTTATACAGACTTTTTGTCCTCTTATGTATGTATTTACTGTTCAAATTTGATTAATAAATTTCTAATTAGAATATCCGTAATCAATATCTCCAGAACAAATCTCTAATAAATATCATAGGGTACTTTGTTTTGTTATCTCCATGTTTTCGCTTTTGAGAATATTTTTTGACATTGACTTTTGCAGAAACTCGTTTTATTTGTCGAGTCAGCTGTTAACTAACGTCGAGATACTCATTACGGAGACTAATTTGGAGCGATAACAAGGATTCAAGGAAACACAGCGAAAAAATTATTTTCAAAAAAAAATAAGGGTCTCTTTGCTAATTGCAGAGTCTATTATCTCGAAGAGTCTTAAATATTTGTGAAAATTCTAAAACTGAAAAGAACAACTTATCTGAGAGATCGAGGACTCGAGATATGATTTTCAAACGTTTCGGCTATTACAAGCATCTCTCAAATTTCAGTACTCTGGAAGGTGGTATGAACATTTCACTTATCCTCGTCCCCAGGAAATTCAAGGTAAATGCAACACTGCAGATTATTGGAACAATCACAACAGAACGATGGGTATACGCAACACCCAACTCAATCAAGCGTGAGTCATAATTGTGATACGAATCTACAAACCATATATATATATATATATATATATATATATATATATATATATATATATATATATATATATATATATATATATATATATATATATATATATATATATATATATATATATATATATATATATATATATATATATATATATATATATATATATATATATATATATATATATATATAAATATAATATATATATATATATATATATATATATATATATATATATATATATATATATATATATATATATATATATATATATATATATATATAAAACTAATTTTGAGTTTTAATATAACAACGAAACGTCAACAAAAAATGAACTTTTTCATATCAACAAGAGCCTGTTATTGCTTAAAACTTTCGAAATGAAATATCTTAAACAGGCAATAAATCAATTTCAAGAAAAAAAAAAATATATATATATAGTCATATATATGAGGGAATAGAGAATATGTAATGTTTTTATGGATTGAAATTTCAGAACTGGAAAGCTAGAATATGCTAATGGATACGCTAGACCATTAGCGAATCCCAAGGAAGCTAAATTTCTAGTGAATCTTGACATAGGATGTAAGTATATTGAACGAAATCAATTCATTCGAATGGATTATGCATATCTTCTTCTTCAATTAACAAGCTTCACACACTTTTCAAAATTATGAATAGAACTGTAAATTTAACTGCTCAATTTTTGTTGGGTTTCATTCATACCTCTTGTCGAGTTCGAACCCATCACCTTCATAGTTTAGGTACACTATATACGTAACTGAACATCTGTTCGCAGAAATGTACGAGGTCTGCTCGAAAGAAAAGGTGAATTTTGAAAACTCGCGAGCTTTGCATAATCGATTATATAGAAAATTGTTTTAAATATTTTGGTGCACATACGTTTCTCAAATGTCATTGTTAGCCATTTTGGATTAGTAGCTTGTTTTTGACAAATGTAAGTGAAATGAAGTGCACATTTTTTACTGGTCTTACTTTTGAAAAAGTGGATCGAAGAATGTGTATTAAATTTTGCATTAAAAATGGAATAAGTGCTCCAGCACATTCAAAATGTGGACTGTGGAATTCGGCGAGTCTACTTCATCTCAAAAAAGTGTTAACAGAAGGCCGAGAAGTTGTTAATGACGATGAGCGTCTTGGAGTTGCAATCACTTCAACAAACGAAGAAAACATCGAAATATTGATAGAAATGGATTTGGAGAATGATCGAATCACTACTCGGGAAGTTTAAGAGGATGTTGCCATATCAATCGGCTCATGCCATGCAATTTTTTCGAATTTTTGTGCATGAAACGTGTGGCAGCGAAGTTTGTTCCGCAATAACTAAATTTTAAGCAGAAGCAATGTCGCATTAGTATCGCTCAGATTTGGTCAAAAAAGTTATAATTGGTGACGAAACGTTGGTATATGGTTATGACGTCGAAACCAAGGCCAAAGCCGAATCATCCCAATAGAAACGCCTATAAGAGCCAAGACCGAAAAAATATCGTCAAGTTTTTGCCAACAGGTCGTACGGTTGAAAGGGAATACTACAAGGAAGTTTGCGTGAAGAAAGACGGCTCAAACGATCGAAATTGTGTAAAAACAGATCATGGATTCTGCAAGACGATAATGCGCCAGCACAAATATCACTGCTTTTGCCTCAGGCACCATATTCACCAGATTTGTAATCCTATACAAATTCCCCATTTTTTCTATTCCAAAAACTTAAGAGACCAATAAAAAGAAGCGTTTCGCCACATTTGATGAGGTAAAGTCAGAATCGAAGAACGAGCTGATGTCCACACCGAAAAGTGCACTTCAGAAGTGCTTCGAGGATTAGAAGAAGCCCTGGCAAAAGTGCATCATATCTGAGGGGATCATTGAAGGAGACTCAATGGATATTTCTGAATAAATAAATACTTTTCGGTGAAATTCCAAATTCATCTTTTCTTTTGAACAAACGACTTATAATTTCTCAGGATTCCGACATAAGACATTATGTCTTAAAATATGATATAAATAAAATATTATATATTAAAATATTATAATTATTATTAAAATATGTGTGTGCTGAAATTCTCGGATCCGAACATATTAACGATTTCATATCGGTGGTACTTGTTTATCATTATTTTTCGTTTTCGTTTTTTCTTAAGTTTTATTATTTACTTCTTCATTTTGTAGGTATATTAAATGGGCCAATAATTTTTCTCATGGCTGGTAGATTTCATGATGTGATGGTAGATTTTAAATCTTGAGAAATTCTCAGATTAATGTTGAAGTGTATTCAATTATGACATTATAGGTGTCCTATGAAATTTAAACCATTCCAAAACTTCAAATTAGTTTTTCCATCTCTCCTAAATACACAGTGGTTTTTAATGAGGGTGAGATCTTTTTCATCTGGATGAAGAAAATCTGAAAATTCGATTCAATCTCAAGCATTCATATCAATGAATAATCGACGTATATCAATAATTTATGGTTGAACTACAAAAAACTTTTATGTGTCTATTATGATCCAAACCGTTGATGCGTTATCCCATGTTTTCTTGAAGCAATTGGACAATACTCAGATTGAGTCCAATTTTTGCCCAAAATGTCAAGTAATGAAACATAAACTGAGTTTAGAAAAGAAAACGAATGTATAATATAAATTGAATGATGAGAAAAAAAAGAATTAAGAAAACAAACTAATTGAGTAGGTAAATACTCAAAAATTTCAGCAAAATTCAGGTTAGACGGATAATGTTAATAGGTTAAGGTTCATATTTTCGTTAGGTATGAAAGAATATATATTTCAATAGAAATCACACTACATTACACCACAGCACTTGAAAGTTAAAACAGCTATGATTATCATTAAAATGAAATTAAATTTCATTTCTCTTTATAGCGCACAGAGATGCTACGTACTGGATATTAGAATCAGATTACACTTCTTATGCAGTCGTTTGGTCATGTACACCAATATCAGACAAGAGTCTCGGTAAGTTATAACCACTCCAATGTCAGAAATAATATATGAAAATGGAAAATTTTCAGCTATTGTTTGGTTATTATCCAGAGAGAAAACTTTGAGTGGAGAAGTCGCAGTAAAGTTATTTAATGTTCTTGACAAGTTCAACATCAGCTTGGATCCTTTGAAATATACTGACCAAACCAACTGTCCAGCATTCTAATATAATTTTGAAAAATAAAATGTGATCCTCCTAGATTTTATTTCTGATTATATATCTGAAAACGTGTCACAGCAATTTTTTGACCATGAAAAACATTATAAAGTAGGTATATTTTTCAATCCTACTCAAAATGATTAATGTCTATTGAAAAATAGTTAAAACAAACTCCACTTTGGTACGTACGCCTAAACTTCTTTAAAGTAAGGCTGACCCGTTTTCAGATGGATTGACATCCATTTTCAGTGTAAGTATAAAATATATATCGAAATAAACATTAAAAGGTGGGTGTATGTTGAAAGATTTTCTGAACACAGAGGAGTAAAAACGTCACAATACGTTCGAAACAAATTCAAAATGGAGTCCTTTTTAAGTTCTATGTTTCACGATTTGCTCTACGACCCCGAAGGCCGCCAATTTTGCTGCAATGAAAGTTTACTTATAGTTTACTATTCAAACTTATAGTTTGTAGTAGATATTTTCACGATTCTAAAATTGAGCGAGGTGAAAATAAAACGTGTTTTATTCAATTTAAACCCTTCATTTCGTTTCTACCTATATATACACCTTTAAAGATTTTTATGATTCATTATCTCATATAGCATATTTTTCAGACTGCAATTTTGATAAAATAGGTAAGCCAAATATGTGAAAAAATTTATCATTTTATCATTTGTTTGCATGATAATAATCTGAATTAGTTTCGCTCAAATAGATATCGATATTTGTTATGAGATTAACACTTTCGATATATAATTTATACTCAGATCTATAAGTACAGTCATTTGATATTTTTACTTGGAAAAATTTCCGGGACTTTAGAAAATTGGCAATCTTATAGATTTTGACGTGCTCTTTCTGAATTTCAACTTTGCCACCTCGTAAATTCGCACCGCCATATTGAAAAAATGGCACCTAAAAACAGTTTTTTTGGTAATAACTCCATTCCGGCTCAATTTACAGAACAAATATTTTCATACAAAATGACTCTGAAGAAAATTGCTTACAATTTGTGTCTTAACCTTTTTTTTAAATCATAGATTCGGCGTACGAACGCCGTAAAATGTAGTTCAATACAAGTTTAAGCAGAAATAGTTATTTCCATATCACCATGAGGTTGAGAAAGTCGCGCATTTTTTTTATCGTGGTATCCCTAGAAGGCCTAATCTACATCTGACCCACTATTACAAAATTTAGGTCAATGTTTGTCGCTTCATTCTTGTTGATGAACCAGGTGTTATGTTTTAATCGTCTTCAGTAATGATTAAAACATCATACACGGAAATTTCTTCTGTATCATCGGAGATGAAATCATCAGTTTCATCGCAATCCTCTTCATTGTCGATTTCGTCGTTCATTTGCTTAAGAGTAGTGTCTATTTCTTCCTTTATCTTCTTAATTTCTTCAATTTTATCTCGTGATGGAAATTCCGAATTATCACAAGAACCACCACAGCTCGTGCACACAGCAGAGCACCTAGCCCTGCCTTTCTACATCCGTAAGCATTTTGACAATCTTCTTTGCATTGGCAATAAATAAGTTTCAACAAGCTTTCCGGGGCAGGATTCGAGGGTAGTGACAGACATTAGCCCATTCTTGTCTCTCTTCCATCCCCCTTTCACCTAAATTTTGTTCGTTCCCATATTACTGCTAAACCTGGTGATAGGCTCGAAACGAACGTTGTCGTCCTGCTGCTTCTGCTGGTGGTAGCGACGCAATGTTGAATTTCATTAAATATACCGATGCTGTAAAACATGCATATATATATATATATATCTTCACTTACAACTATTACAAAATCAAATGCTTATTGGAGTATTGATTTTATTACCTGCATCTTCGTTGGCTTGTTTGAACTTGAAGTGTTCACCTTCAAACTTTGTCTTCAACATTTCAATGAGGCGGTTCTTGTTTGCAATATTACCAAGGAATTCACTCTGTGACACAGTTGGCGTCAATGTTCCGTCAAGAAGAATATATACTGAAGCAATCTTTCGTCGGGATCGTTCCGCATATTTGGTACTGCGGGTGCTACATTTTCTGGATATCCATCAAATACGAAATGGCATTATAATAATGATGCGATCGGATGTACGTGATGTATTTACTGTAAATAGTTGAGAACGATTTACTTTGTTTCCAAGCGGTGTAATTAGTAACCTCCATCGGTATATGTATATCTTCGAAATTTATGTCATCAGTATGTTTCTCAAATGTCTGATGCAAAGTGGACCTTCATTGAAAGGGGATAACAGAAGTGAAGCCAGTTCGTCCTCCGCTCTGATGAGGTCAGATGTTTATTAGAAGCGAGAGAAGGGACCATGGCGTTGGGACTCATTCGTTTATACCATCGCAGACAGACGATAGTCAGACAGGTTTTCAATCTATAGGACAATATTTAACGTTAGAATAATTTTTATATTCTACAATTCGCGAATATGAAAACTCTGAATTGAATATTGTGCGTGCAGGTAGATGTATAATAGTTTGTTCACTCGTACACCGAATCTATTGGTTTTAGGAGAAAAAAGTTATTTTCTCTCGTTTTACTTTGTATAAAACTATTGTTTTCTTTGAAATGCGTCAGAAAGAAGTTATAGATATAGAATCATAAAACTGCTTTTAGACGCCATTTTTCCAATATGGCGGCGAGAGCGGCAAAGATACGAGTTGGTAAAATTGAAACTCCACAGGAGCATGTCAAAATCTATGAGATTGTCGATTCGAGAAAATTCCAGAAAACTTTCCATTCAACCTCTATTGTTTTCTATCGAATGATTGTACTATATTGCCAAATATAGAAATGCGTGTATTGAAAGCTATCAATATGATTTCTGCAATTCATCATAAATTAATTCAATTCAGATTAATATTCTCGAAAATTCTAAATAATAGAGATAACAATTCGAATTATCATTGAAAGATTAAAGCTAATACTTTTACACCCAAAAAAAATTCCATATGTACTGCTGAATTTATATTTCGAGCCACTTAAACCTACTATGAAGATTTATATGAAAAATTTGAAAACTAACAGTCCAATTATTTTCATGGTTGACTTACAAACATTATGAACTTGAAGTCTTCAGTTCTGTAGGTATGCGATTGTTTATTTGAAACAATCAAATTTATTTCTGAAAAATGTGTCCTCAAACTAATCTCGAGAAAGGAAATGAACTTTTGTCTCTGATTGGCATGTCAGGATTCTGTCTATGTTCAAGAGAAACAAAATTTGTGCTATCACTACGAATAGAAATAAACATCAACATGGAAAATCAACGTCAATATTCTAAATGAGAAAAATTATTGAAAATGGATACTTTCATCAAAATAGATATGGTCGTTTTGAAAACTATTTTCAGGAATCTGAAAAACACCTGTAGTTGTGAAGATTAGATAACTGTTAAATTTCATAAACACATAACTGGCTCAAGGAATCTATCCAAATGAATGGAAATATTCATTGATAATACCAGTGCCTGAAATTTGTATCACTGTCAAGTTGGAGGAATTTCGATCTATATATCCTCTACCACCGTATGAGAAAACTCTAGAAGTAGCTGCTATAAATCAGGTTCTTGAATTATGTAAAAACATTCAGTTATTTCTGACTTACAATCAGGTTTCAAGAGGAATCATCCTTTGAGACATCACTGTTAAGCATATGTGAAGAATGGTATAGAGCTATGGATAAAGGAGAGGTAGTGATTGTAGTATTATTGAACCCTAAAAGAGCATTCGAAACTTTATGTAGATCAATGCTGTTGAGAAAACTGAATTAAATTTGTTTTGAAGGTCTAGTAAACAAATGTTTCAATTTTTATTCACATTCACGAACTTATAAAGTAAAGTTCAATGGTGTTCTCTCGGACAGCATTGGAGTTGATCTTGACGTTCCTCACTCCAGTGCTATTCTCCTTATACATTAATGATATGGTTTTTCATGTAAACAATGCTCTTTAATATCGTTCGCAGATGATACAATAATTTATGTTAGTGGTAAAAATATACAGACTATAACAGAATGGATTAAAAGAGAATTGGCAGCAATAAATGAAGGGCTAAGCGATAACAGTTTATCGCTGAATGATTCAATGTCTAAATTTATAGTTTTTGGTACAAGTAAAACTCTTAAGGTAAATAGAGAAGAAAAAACAAGTATTAAAATAAAAAACCTGAACACTGATAGGGTAAAACTTGTTGAATATTTAGTCATTATGTTAGATGAGAAATTGAGTTTCAATGATCATGTCGACTTCATATCCTCTACAATCTCCAAGAAAATCCACTTTCTCGAAATAATTGGAAAAAATCTGACGTCATATAAAGTTATTGGTGTTTAGGTGAATAATAATGCACACTTTGAATATTGTTCCACTGTTAATGGAATTGAGTAAAGAAAATCTTAACAGTTACAAAAGTTACAGAATAGAGATATCCGAACAATTTTGCAATATAATAGATATACTTCAATCCAAAGCATGCTAAACTGTTTAGAACTGATGTCAGTTAAACAGAGAATACTTTTTGCTACATATATATTTATATTTAAAATTAAAAACAAATTGTTTCCATATAGAGTAATAAAAAATGTTACATATGATAGTGATGTGCTCGGTTATAATACAAGAAATGCTGACAATTTGTACAGGCATGTTTTTAAGCATTCTAAATCTAGAAGTAGTAAATTTTATGAAGGATCAATGCATTCAATAAATTGCCTAGCTCCATAAAAACAGTTCGTGACCTTAAGATAATCAAGCGTAAATTATATAAGGCTGTTTTAAACATATAGTTGTAAGTAATATATTTTGAACCTAAATGTATATATGATTTTGTAATAGCTATTGTTAAATAAATAAATATTATTATTATGCATATATTGATTTTTCTATACATCTTAACTGCATGCATTTGAGTTTTGTAGATGAGTTAAACATATTTGCTGCTATTCACGATCGTCATGACTGCGTTTGATTACAAGTATTCCCTTGACGTTAACTTGTGGTGTACAAACAATGAGCTGAAACTGAATATCAGTAAATGTAAAGTTATATCATTTTCTCGAAAGTTGGCCCCAATCTGCCACAGCTATACATTGGGAAGTCAAATTCTAGATAGATATGGTCTTTTTGACTGTAAGCGATCCTTCTCTGAACACATAATTATTAATAATACTGTATTTATTTAGCAGAATTGCTATATCATATTACAAAATATAGTAATAACAAGTTAATTAAAAATTGAAATAATGAAAAGTAAAATACTGAGAATTAAGCGAAGTACCAATATATGTAAATAACATAATATAGTAGAAAAACAAAAACGTTATACTTAGCACCGATATATACTAATATTACATGATAAACATCAATAAGAGTACTAGCAAAAACAAAGCCCAATTGATTTAGAGTGACTCTGAACTGTATTGCATTTGGTTGAGATGAACGTTCTCAAAAGTCTTTTGAATACTTTTGAATTTTCACAGTTTTTTTATATATGCAGGAAGTCCATTAAATTCAATTAAACCTTTATACAAAATAGATTTCAGCTTTCGTTTAGTGTTACATTTTCCAATGATAAAGTCTGTGTTGAATCTCGTATTATGATTATGTACATCTTCAAATATTCGAACTCTATCACTAATGTAGGTTGGTAACATATTTCTTTTCAGTTTAAAAATGAACACTTGTACATTGAACACAACTCTTTGGCTAACAGATAACATATTCAACCCATTAAGCATGGATTTGACAGGTGTATATCTATTACATTTTAATATAGATCTCATAGCTCTATTTTGTGTATTTTTTAATCGACTTATTCGATAATGAGGACAATTAAACAATAAGGAACAACAGAATTGTAAATGAGGTAGTGCAATGGCTTTATAGAGTGACAACTTTGTACTCATAGACAAAGATTTGCCGATTCGTGATAAGACTGCTACTTTCCTTGAAAATTTTCACGTTATATGATCTGCGTGTGCGTGAAAGTTTAAATTCGAATCCAAAATTGTACTCAAGTAATTGATATGTTCATCGAGAACAATTGCTTCTGCGTTCACAGAAATATATGTATTATCAACCTGCACATTTATCATTCGTGATTTCTTGGCCAATATACTAAATTTTGATTTTCCTGCATACAAACTTAATCTATTATTATCACACAGCCACGCGATTTTGTGGCTGTACTATGTCATTAATATATATTAAAAATAGTAACGGCTCCAAAATTGTTCCCTTTGGTACACCGTGATTTACACTTAATATCTCAGACACACAGTTCTTATACAGTACTCTCTGTACTCTGTTAGAC
Source organism: Henosepilachna vigintioctopunctata (assembly GCA_030704895.1). Taxonomy (NCBI): domain Eukaryota; kingdom Metazoa; phylum Arthropoda; class Insecta; order Coleoptera; family Coccinellidae; genus Henosepilachna; species Henosepilachna vigintioctopunctata. Next base: position 3,380,203 of record JARQZJ010000001.1, on the reverse strand, counting down.
ATATATGACCGGAACCATCTACTGTTTCAAACACTCTTCTAAAGTCCAAAAACACCGCTAATACATAACTGCCATTGATAGCAGCTGATAAAAAATCATCAGCGATACTAATAACCACAGATTCGCAGGAGTGTTGTAACTGGGCCTGTTGTATTCTGTACCTTAGGAACAGGAATTATGGTCGAAAATTTCCATGAGTCTGGAAAAATGCCGTAATCGAAAGAACTGTTCATAGCATTTAGAAGGTGGTCCTCTATAACATATGTAGCATCACAAAGAACTTGTTTAGAAATACCACCTTCACCATCTCCTACGTTTTTAATTTATTGATGTATCGATTTTGATGTATTGATTTAATTTATTGATGTAGTATGATGATTCAATTTATTGATGTATCACAGCTTCTGCTTTCAGAATGCTGGGATATTTGATCAGAATTTGGGGCAGCTTTTTCATTTTTTGCACAATGAAAACACTGTACTACTTCTTTCTTTGCAGTAAACTGGAACATGCGTCTTTAAGTTGGCCTCTTTTATAAAATAACTCTCCAGTCAACTTGGAGGCAGTTCAGAGGAAATGTCTGAAGTATGTTCCTAGAGAGATTTGGCCAGTCCATTCTTACCGATATTGGAAATTGAAGTGCGCTAGGGAACAATTTGTAACATAATTTCTGTTGACTTCGATTTTCAGGATGTTTTAGAGGTAAATTGACATGCTGATTCCAAAACTCCAATCAGTCTTAATTATCACGAGACATTTTTTCTACAATTGTTGCACATACCATTACGCTTAGCGGGACAGAAACTTATTACAGAAAGCCCTACTGCACTTCTGACGGCGGAACGTTTTCGAAAGTTTGAGAATGTGTACGAAAGAAACACGTGGAAAACTTCCGTTTGATACACCAATGATTTGGCAAGAAACCAAAGACCACTACAGTGATTATTCCTTTTGTATAGTGAGAAATGCAGGATATAACAAAAAAAAAACAAATGTAAAATCCTAGTTTACTGTCAGCTATAGCCATGTATCGCATTCAGCTGAAATTCTAGTGCCAGCTCTTCAAGAATCAACCTCTTTAGAAATACAAGAAGATGAAATGAGCGACGATCGAAGTGACCCCAACGACAAATATTTCAAAGTTGACGATGATTCTGTTCGTAAAGGATTTAATCAGTAAGAGTTAAATGACTTGGTACGAGATTTGGGACTATCCGAAACGTCACGTCGTCTGAACTTTTAGCATCAAGACTGAACGAAAGAAGCTTGTTAGAAGAAGGAGCTCAAGTCACGTTTCATTGAAACAATAATCGAGAAAAGAATGTTTGGTTGGCATTCAAAAGTATTGTCAAGGACTTTCTTGGAAACACATGAGCCCAGAATTACGACGAAATTGTTCAACAACTCTTGAAAACCTTTGAAAAACTTGTCTGTAACATGAGTGTCAAATTCATCTTGCTAACATTGTGTTCTCACATAGCCGTCTTGCTAACTCTCCAGAGAATATTGGCGCTGTTAGTGTTGATCAGGGTGAGCGATTCCATCAAGATTTGAAGGTCATGGAGGCAAGGTATAAAGGTAGATGTTAGTATGATGGCTGACTTCTGTTGGAGAATCAAGCGAGAATGTCGCCAGTTTGAACATTCTAGGAAAATATATAAGCGAAAACTTTTACCCTAATATATTTTTCTATTTTTTGTGTGAACACAATTTAACTTTCAATATTATAATAACCTTTGTATAAAAAAATATTTTAATACGTTTGGTAAGTACCCAATTTATTTTCCTCTGCGCAGTTTGTATGACTTATAGGGTAAAGAGAGGGTATCCTGTAACTTGACGAGATTTAGAAAAATTGATAACATATTTGAATTCAGAAAACAAAATTTAGTCAAAATCAAGTCACAGATCTAAGACAACAAAATTGCTGTTCCCCTGTGTTATTGAAGTTGAGCCGTTAACGGCTAGGTCTAACGTTTTTCTTCAAACTTTTGTACAATTCGATCGACTCGCCATTTGTTATTAACCAAATAAATATTTGGTCTGGTCTGAGGCGGAATAATACATTTTATGTCAATGACAGCAGATCAAATATTATGTCACGTTCTCCTCTCTCAACTCTCTCTCTCTCTCTCTCTCTCTCTCTCTATATATATATATATATATATATATATATATATATATATATATATATATATATATATATATATATATATATATATATATATATATATATATATATATATATATATATATATATATATATATATATATATATATATATATATATATATATATATATATATATATATATATATATATATATATATATATATATATATATATATATATATATATAACCTTTATGATGGGTGTTGCGGTCGATGTGATATCTAATTTTATCGGCTATCAGTGCCCCTCAGAACAGCCCAATGGGATATCGTGATATTTTCATGAACTTCTGTTGTCTGAATATGACTTTGTATTACATTATATTTTAATTTTAGTTTTGTTTCATTTTGTTACTCAACTGATATTACTATTGCAATTTATTGTTATTTAATTTTCGATGACTTCATCAACCACATTTCTTTATTTTCTGTTCACTCCGTGTGAATTTGTTATAGGTAATATTTTATTTTTAATATATTCCATTTAGTTATTGCTTAGCGCTATCTCAATTCATTTCAATTTAATTTCAGTTGTATATATTCGCTCGAACTCTAATTTTTTTCGTTTTTTTCTTTCAATTTTTTCTTCTGTATTATTATTCATGTACAATTTGTTATTTTCGTCCTGTTATTGGATGTATATCTGTTGGAAATAAATTTATTATCATCAATACCCTGTGATACTAAATAAATAGTAATCGCTCTATTGATAAGAATCTATTCATCTAAAAACTTTAGTGTCTTTTTATATTAGGGCACTTGAGCTGAAGGTCATATTGATTAGTATTAGCCAATCGTATTGTACTATGAGTAGTTATGTGAAATTATTACGATAACACACAGAAAAAAGCCTCTATATATAAAGACATTTTTGTGACGAAGTTTCAAAATACCTCAGATACACCTCATCGAATTCAGCGAAATGATGATAAGAAATTATATGAACTCGGTTGAATTTTAGCATATATTTTTTCATGAAAAAACTGAAATATGAATCAGCTCACGTGGGGCATGTATGTCATTGATCGTCATATCATTTATCGAATGAATGATATCTATTTTCTCGGAAAACTGCTTGCTGAAATGCACAGATAATGTACAATCAGGTTTTTCCTTAATCAGAAATTGAAACGAAATTATTTTTCGTTTCATAGTTGGTGCAGTAAAGTGCATTAAACATAGAACCCACCAAGACAATATTCTCCTCATAAGCATGGTTTATATTCAATAAAGGTATGAAACACTCATATTAACTCATTCAGATATAAAAGAAACATGAAAGTGTGTTTCAACTTCAACAGCATTCATTGTTCTCAACGTTACAAAAAAAATTATTCTGAGAACTTCTTTCTGTCTCTTTCTGTTGTATATTTTGAAAAACTCACTCTAAAACATATATTTACATTAACTGACTTAATCATTCCTCTCAAAACTGAAAGAATAAGTTTTATTTGAAATATTTGAATATTTCGTTCAAGAGTCTCAGTGTCGATTGAATATGGAGGTTTAATTATTGGTGAATCTCGAAACTAGCAATCATTCTGCCCGCCTGGATGTAAGAAGGGGCAAAAACGAATGCGACTATCGCAACACATCTACAGATTAAATTCTGAGGTCTTCAGATGAAACGTCTAACGTCTACTGAGGTTTTGGATGAAACGTTATAAAGGACCTGGGTGCGTTTGGAAAACCATCGAAACCTAATTCTTTGACTTGATGGCACTGAGGATTTACTACGAAGATGACACAATTGTATGGTATTTGCATTCAACAAGTTCGATGATTTTCGAAACGCACTTAATATTCACTCTCGAAATGGAATGTTGTGTTTTCATTTACAACATATGTGTATACAACTCATGAGAGTTTTATTTGAAATATTTCTATATTTTGAGCGAGAAGGATGAAGGTGTTGAAGAAATCTGAAAAGTTATTTACTTATATACTTCTTTAGTCCTCGACTGAAGAAGTTGAGGTAAAAATCGTATGTATGAGGTAAAAATATGTGACCATGTAGTGGCATGGTGTCCGCGCGATCGATTGATTCTCAATGAGGGTAAAACGGCGCAACTACAGTTTCATAATATTAGGCTACCCAGTAATATGTTGATGAATACCAGTAACCATGAAATCCAAAAATTTCAATCTTTAATCTTCAATTGTTTGCCGTTATTTAGTAATATCTTTTTCGCCTACTTGCGTTTCGATGAGTTCTGTGTCAGTTTCTTCGTGAAGTTCTGTTATATTTGTGTATATTGGTTTTTCGTATATAACTATAGGCGTTTTGTTTCGATGTCTGTAATTTTCGGTACTCCGTTTTGTGAGTATCACTTTAGATTGGTTCTGGGTATGTTTATTTGGGCGAATGCTTTGTTTGTATTCATTTGCCTTATATTTCATGTTGACTAGACTGGATTTGAAGAGAGGAAAATAATTTGATTTGAAATGCGTTCGCTTTTATGATAATTTTGTTCGTATGTGTGATAAGTGTTAATTAAGCTTAAATATGTAATTTATTTATGATGGGGATTTATTCATTATAACATTTTTGTGGTTAGTAGGTGATTCATTTCTCTTCATTGTGAAGTGGATTAATGTTGTTTTATTTGCGTTGACTTCGTTTCCACATTTGTCATAACATTTTTCATGCTTGTTAACATGTTTCTGAAGATATGTATTTGCCCTATTTGGAGAAGACTCTGATATTATTGATGCGTCATCGGCAAATGATGCGAGTTCTTTTCTTTAGGTTCTGGGGATGTCATTCAAGGCGTTCTGTGCTTGAGAGTATTACAGACACGATCTCCACCTTGCCAACATACATCATCTGTGTTATTTCTAATAACAGGTCTAATAACCAAATAAGTGGTAACGTCAACTTCAGTAACATCAACGTAACACCTTGATGTCATTTGGTACTGTTAAGTGCACAAGAGAATCTGAGTTGAGATACTTTTCGACCACCACAATATCCGGTAGGCTATTCGTTAGCTGTGTTTCGGTAATAATAGTCTGGTCGCACTAAAGCCTGAAATTATCGTTCTCTAGCACCGCATTTTTTCATTTTTATAGTACGACGTGTGGGTCTTCACTGACCAAGGGAAAACCTACAAATTTAATTACCACTTTATTTTGCAATACAAGTTATTCTTATGGAATCGAGAAACACAACAATCATCAAACAATGTATCTCAGAATTCATTTTTTTAGTCATAGTCCAGAATAATGATTTGAGTTTCAATTATAACTAGTCCTGAAAATTTATATTCTTCAAAATATGAATTATCCGGACTAGCATATCGAACTCAACTATGTACAATTCAATATTGAATATTGACTTAGTTGAACCACCTCGCTCACATCAGTTTTTCAGAGGTTTCCTCACGATAATGAAGACTGATACACTTCCGAAGAGAATGCTGATCCAGAAGAATTCCTCTGAATAATGAAAAGTTGTCAAAAGTTGAAATTTAAAAAATTGCAATTGACGTTTCGCATACTTAGTAATTCATGAATTTCAATTATTTTATAGTTTGCATTCATTGTTATAAATTTATTGTTATTGCTCTAAATATAAGAACAAATGAAACAGGCAATGAAACCAATCAGTAGAATTTAGGCATCGATTTGAATATTCTTCAACATTTATCCCTAGAAAGATAATAGAGACTTCGCATTGTTAATGTCTCACATAACCAGCTTTGCTTTAATATTCTTTCGAATAAATTGTCAAAAAAATATCGAAAGAAGGATATAGTACCTATACTTTGATAGCGAATCTACGAGTGCGATTATATAGCACAAGAACTACAAAATTGTTTTTCTCGTAGTAAATTTCTGACAAGTTTTGAAAAATAACAACAACCGTTACTACAACCGCAACCTAGATGGCGCATTACTTCATCAAACTAGAAGAAATTCTTCAAAAAACTAGAGTTTTAATATGTAGTACCTTAATTGATAAGGACGTATGAAATTTTCAATGTTAAATGTATTCATTGTTGTTCATTGATTCCTTGGATTTGAGATGTACATTAATCTATGCATTATATATGCATAGGACTTACTATATATTTCTGTCTTACAATCAATAGTTGGGTATGTGAGGATTAAAGTCGTTGCCGTTCATTTGTTGAACGTGGTGTAACTGCATCTTGTACAACGAAACAGAATTGTCTTACGCTTTCAATAAATGTAAGCATTGATTCCTATATTCCCTAACATTTATCCATAGAAGGATAAAGGAAACATCGCATTGTTCATGTATATATATATATATATATATATATATATATATATATATATATATATATATTTTTTATTTTGAAAGTTTTTAGCATTAACAGGCTTTTTAATATGAAAAAGTTTATTTTTGTTGACGTTTCGTTGTTATATTACAACTTTGTCAAAACTAATAATTAGTTTTGACAAAGTTGTAATATAACAACGAAACGTCAACAAAAATAAACTTTTTCATATTAAAAAAGCCTGTTAATGCTAAAAACTTTCAAAATAAATATCTCAAACAGGCAATAAATCAATTTCAAGATATATATATATATATATATATATATATATATATATATATATATATATATATATATATCAGAATACAAACTTAAACTCAAACACTTGAATTTATGATTTACATCTTATTGACTACACAGCATGACGCGTTTCGTCGTTACAAACGACCTCTTCAGATGCTTACAGAACAATGTAATTTCTGTAAGTATTTCTGTAACAACGCCACTGTTCTGTGAGCATCTGGAGAGGTCGTTTTTAACGACGAAACGCGTCATGCTGTGTAGTCAATAAGGTGTAAACTTAAGTTCCAGTTTTTGAGTTTAAGTTTGTATTCAATTATGATGGATTTGCATCAAATAAACGCCAACACTAATCACTATTAATTGTTTTGTTGTCTATATTGGCTTTAGCCTTTGAGACAATTATATTACTTTTCTGACAAATTGCTGCTAATTTATATTTTTCAAATCAATGATAATCATAAATGATTAAACAGGTTGGTTAATAGAGAGTTTATGATTATTATAAAGTTGCTATGTACTACCCATATCAGTAGTGTATATATATATATATATATATATATATATATATATATATATATATATATATATATATATATATATATTGAAATTTTTTTGTGTTCATGGCACTGAATGGAATATTTGAGAAAATGAACACTACAACATTCACTTGAAAAATTCAAATTAACCAAGAAAATGTGATAGTAAAGCTAGATATGTGAACGTGTACAATGTAATGTCTCCATTATCCTTCAAGGAATAAATGTAAGAGAAATATTGAAATCGATGCTACACCTGATGGAAGTGCGGGACATATATGTTTCGTTCTGCAAGGAACTCGTCAGTTGCACCACGTCCATCGAAGTGAGGCAACGATTTCAACCTCCAAGCATCTTCTTGTGACTCCAAGTGGAAGACCGTAGAGTAATGAATACTCCACAATTCCATCTGTAAGAATCAGAAGAAAACACCTCTCAGATTACAGACACACCAAAATATTTTAAAACATCGTATGATGATATTTATAAATAGATATTGGAATTAGCATATACCTACGGGTATAGAAGATATGTGAAATTTCGATGCTTGGTGTGTCTGTAATCTGAGAGGTGTTCTTTACTGATTTCTAACGATGGAATTGTGGAATATTCATTACTCTACGTTCTTTCACTTGGAGTCACAAGAAGATGCTTAGAGGTTGATATCGTTGCCTCACTTCGATCGACGTGGTGCGACTGACGAGTTCCTTACAGAACGAAACATATATCTCTCGCACTTTCATCAGGTGTGGCATGGATTTCAATATTTCTCTAACATTTTTACCTTGAAGGATAACGAAGACATCACATCGTACACGTTCACATATCTAGCTCTAATATAACATTCTCTTGGTTAGTTTGAATTTTTCAAATTAATGTTCTAGTGTTCATTTTCTTATATATATATATATATATATATATATATATATATATATATATATATATATATATATATATATATATATATATATATATATATATATATATATATATATATATATATATATAGAAAATATATGTATATATATATATATATATATATATATATATATATATATATATATATATATATATATATATATATATATATATATATATATATATATATATTTTCTCATTCTCCCTCTCACCTCCAATTCGTCTCGTTGACTATCATGTTTTTCTTCAATTTCAGGCAACACAAAACCAACTCCTCATTATAACAATGGTATTCCACACCATTGGATTAAATAATGGTTATGAACAATAAAAAACGGGAGAAATGTTAGTCAGCATGAAAAAAGCCATAGATCAATATAAAAAATTGATACATAAAAGTTTCGGTCAGGCCTCATTGAGATTTCGGTCATGTGTCGTTGAGAAACATATTCGGAAATGTTCTACAGCATTGAAAAAACTCAGATTGACTGTAGGACAAAGTAAAAAAATACTTTCAAAAATCAGCAATTTGAAACGAATCCTATCATATTTAAAAATTAGTCGACTTAAAGAATTATTCGATGTCAAATGCAAAAACAAAGTTGAATGGCAAGAACAGAGGCCGAGGTTTGCTAACCGCATGAGAACAGGCTTGGTAATAAATAAACGACATAAGGAACTGAAACATTTTCTCGACGATGTGCGTAGTTTATTCAAAATCAAAATGACTGAAATTCTGGATGAAATGCCAATGATTAAAGTGAATACATCTTTGTGTGCGGATTTCAAGAAACAAACTATAGATGGTGATATAGTTGATAAAATGTACTTCAACACCAAAATGGAATTCATAGATGTGAGCATAGATATTGATTCATGGTTCTCCGAAAATGTTGAAGAAGTCCTTCAACATAGACTTGAGGAATTTTCTGATACAGGGTCGGGATGGACCTTAAATGAAATAAATTATTTAGAAATTTCTATAAATAAGTATGAGATTGGAAACGGTTCATCTTATATTAAACTTCCGAAGGATATAATGAAAAAAAGGGCTATCATTAATATAAAAAATCAGGATGAAGCATGTTTCTTTTGGGCTGTTGTCAGCGCACTGTATCCAGCACATCAGAACCAAGAGCGTGTTTCTTCTTATCCTCATTATCAGAATGTTTTGAAAACAGTAGGTCTTGAACTTCCCTTAAAACTCACTGACATTGCTGAATTCGAGAAAATGAACGAAATATCAATCAACGTTTTCGGCTTAGAAAAGGACCAGAACCAAAGAACTTTTAAAACAGTGGCCGTTAGACTAACCAAAGAGAAGCGGAAAAGCATGTTAATTTACTTTTGGTACAGAATAAATACAATTCGCAATGTAGCGATGATGAACCTTCAACAGATGATGAGAATGTTGATATGAAAAAGCATTACTGTTGGATTAAACATCTCTCTCGGCTAGTTTCATCTCAACTGAACAACCATCAACATAAGAAATATTTATGTGACAGATGCCTTAATTATTTTTCCACTGAAATAATATTGAACGAACATTATGAGATATGTGTAAATGCCAACGATATAAAAGTATCTTTTCCAAAATATGATTATGTGGAATTTAAGAATCACATATACAAACTAGAATGTCCTTTTGTAATTTACGCCGATTTCGAATGCTCGTTAGAAAAGTGTGATGACAAAATTACGGAAAAACTTAGAAAATACCAAGAGCATCGAGCGTTCAGCGCAGGGTATTACCTTAAATGCTCATTTGATGAAAATCTTTCTCGTTTCAAGAGTAACAGAGCAGACACCTGCATGAACTGGTTCGTAAACGAACTAGGTGAAGTAGCAAAAGAAGTTACTAAAATGATGAAAGATATAAAACCTATGGACGTCTCTAATATTGATACAACACCTTCAAAATGTCATATATGTGAGAAATGTTTTAATTGTCCAGGTCAAAATTCGGAAAGTAAACGCATTGTGATGGACCATGACCATTTCACAGGAAAATTTCGTGGCTATGCCCACAACGCATGCAATCTCAACTTCAGGAAACAGTTTGTCATACCAATTGTCTTCCATAATTTTTCAGGATACGACAGTCATTTCATTATCAGAGAATTAGTTACACGTGGTGCTGTTACTGTATTGCCTGTTAATAAAGACAAATATATATCTGTCACATATACAGATTCTAAAACAAGAATAAAATTTAGATTTATTGATTCGTATAGATTTCTTGGCGCCAGCCTAGACGCGCTTGTATCTACGTTAATTCCAGAAGATTTGAAGATAATAAGAAGAGAGTTTAAGCATTTAGATGATGTAACCTTTCAGCTCTTAACGAGAAAAGGTGTATTTCCGTATGATTATATAGACAGTGTGAAAAAATTGGAAGAACCTGATTTACCAGCTAGAGGAAATTTTTATAACAAATTGACAGACGCCAACGTTGATGAGAAAGAATATCAGCATGCACAAAATGTTTGGAAACAATTCAATATCAAAACATTAGGAGAATACTCTGATCTTTATTTGAAAACTGATATTCTCCTTCTGGCTGATGTGATGGAGAATTTTCGGACAACAGCTTTCAAGACATATGGATTGGACCCAGCATGGACTTTCACAATGCCAGGCTACACATGGCAGTGCATGCTCAAATACACAGGTTGCAAACTGAGAATTTTGAAGGATGTTGATATGTTAATGTTTATAGAGAAGAGTATAAGAGGAGGTATTTCGGTATGCACTCACCGATATTCGGAAGCTAATAACAAATATATGGAAGACTTCGATCCTTCTAAGCATTCTAAGTATATACTTTATCTTGACGTTAATAATTTATACGGATATTCAATGACCCAGTACCTACCGTATGATGATTTTGAATGGACTGACACGAATATCGACGTTACACAGGTTTCGGACGATTCTCCTGAAGGATACATCCTACAAGTTGACTTGGAATATCCACAAAATCTCCATAACTTGCATAAAGATTTTCCATTTTGTGCTGAACATCGGAATCCCCCTGGTTCGAACCTAAAGAAATTAATGACGACCCTGTTCGATAAGAAAGAATATATTCTACACTACCGAAGCTTGAAACAAGCTTTGAAAAATGGGTTGATTTTAACAAAAATTCATAAAGTATTGAAATTCAAACAGGCTCCTTGGTTGAAACCTTACATTGACTTGAACTCGGAACTGAGGAGAGAGGCAGTAAGTATTTTCGCGAAAAATCAGTACAAACTTGCTAATAACGCTGTGTATGGTAAGACAATGGAAAATGTGAGACGATACAGAGACGTCAAATTAGTCAGCAAATGGGGGGGCAGGTACGGAGCCAAGAATTTAATCGCTAGTCCACGCTTTGAAAGTCGAACTATTTTTGGAGGTGATTTGGTGGCGGTAGAAATGAGACGAGCTGAAGTTGTATTCGATAAACCTCTCTATATCGGTATGGCTATTTTAGATATTTCGAAGGCTGTTATGTATGACTTTCATTATGATTTTATGTTGAGAATATTTGAAGTTGAAGCATGTAAACTTTTATATATGGACACAGATTCATTTCTGTACGAACTTACCTGCCAGGATGCTTACGAATATGTTATCAAGAATAATATTGAGTATTTTGACACGTCTGATTATAGCAAAGGTAATATCTATAACATACCACTCAAGAATAAAAAGGTACCGGGTTTGATGAAGGATGAGGCTAATGGAGAAATCATAACACACTTTGTAGGGTTACGAAGTAAAATGTATTCATATAAAGTCCAAACTGGTGAAATAACTAAGAAGGCAAAAGGAGTCAAAAAGCATATCATCAAAAATAAAATAACTTTTGAGGACTATGTGAACTGTTTAAAAAATAATACAGTGAAAGAAGTAAATCAAAGAAGTATTCGTTCATTTAATCACAACGTGTACAGTATTGAACAATCGAAAATAGGTTTGAGTGCACACGACGATAAAAGGCAAATAATTCGAGGTTCCTTCGAAACGCTTCCTTGGGGTTATTTGGCACAGAATGACAGACGAGTTTCTACGGAAGTTCACGTTTGAATTTCATTTCAATAGATCTCGAAAAGCCACTTCTGGACGTGAGTCTCTCTGTTGAATGTATTTTCAATTTTACTTGTGATAGAGGGAGGTGACTTGTAACATCCTGCCAAGGGATGCATCCACCGATAGATTAGTCCAAGCAGCAGAAGCAGAAGAAGAAACCCTGACTGCGCGTGCCTGAGGCACCTGCTCAGAGAAAGACGACAATAGTTCTTGATATTTCGGCGCTAGTTGACGAGCAACGAACATCGCTGCCTCCTTCGGACTTCACTAAAGCACTTCAACTGTATTAAATTGTAAATAGTTATTGAAATTGTAAATAAAAATTGATCATACTGAACAGAATTGGGCTTACAATCGAACATTAAAAAAGGCAAGAGCTCAGGACGACCAGACATTTATCATTTTATAAAAGCTGAGTTTTACAGTGTATGTCCCCTTTACATATAAGAACGACTATAGAGTTACAAGAGTATGAAACTGAATGTTCATATTTTCTCTGGGCTATCTTCAGGAATCTCGTTATTCATTGCCGGACGCTTATGACAGTTGCTTGCCTCTGCTAGACGCCACTAAACCTCAATTCATATCTATATCATAAAGAGGTAACATTTGTGAGTTTCTTACGTTGTAGGGGCAATATCTAGATCTACAGAACTGATTTTGAAAATTTTCCTACCAATAAAAAACCACGTCATTTTTGAGTGACAAAGGTTATATATTTTACTAGAAAAAAAGAGGATCCATACTGAAACTTCAATAATGGAAAGCAATATATTGAAAAACTTGCAATAAAATGTCTTTCATCGCATGTGATGCAGGAACTATGAGTGCAACAGTAGAAAAATTTTCGACAATATTGCAAAACAAATCAATATCTGTAGAAAACTTCACATAATCTATTGTAGTTATGTCAGTATAATTACTTTCCTGCAAGAATTGTTTACAAAAACCACACCATGTCTGAAATACCACGTTATTAATGTCTGTGTAACTCCTTATCAAAATAAATTACTTGCGAGTATTATTTGCTTTTGTTTCATATCCTGAAAATTACATTTTGAGTTATTGAAATCAGCCATTGCATTCAAAAGATATTTCGTGTTTCAAAATGTCAATCAACAAAATTCTACTATTGTTTCCTATAGTCTCCTAGGTCTCCTATATACATTAATTCTATTGTCGACTTGGAGGCAGTTCAGAGGAAATGTTTGAAGTATATGTACTTCAGATGTTATGGACAATATCCTTCTAGAGGCTTCGACCATTCTATCCTAACCGATAGTTTGGGAATTGAATTATTGAAGTTGAGGCGTGAACGGTTCGGCCTAACATTTCTCTTCAAAATTTTGCAGAATTCGATTGACTCACCATTTCTTCTCAGCAAAATAAATATTCGCGTACCAAGGCCTGGTCTGAGGCGGAATAATACATTTTATGTCACTTACAGCAGATCAAATGTTATGTCACGTTCTCCTATCAATTTTATATGTAATCTTTATGATGTTTGTTGCGGTCGATGTGATATCTATTCTGATCGGCTAGCAGTTATCTTGGCATGCCACTCAGAACAGCGCATTGGGATGTCGTGATATTTTCCTGAACTTCTGTTGTCCACATATGTCTTAGTTATAAATATTATTTTAATTTTAGTTATTTTATTTGTTTATTAGATAATACTAACGCAATCGATTTCAATTTTATTTTTATTTATCAAACATATTTCGTTACTAAATGGTCAACTTCTGCTGACCATACGTAACTTTGTAATAGACAATATTTCATTTTTGTTTTTAGTTATCTGGTTATTTCAATTTATTTTGAATTAATTTTTCGTTGTATATATTAGCTTATACTCCCTATTTTTGATTTTTTTTCTTGATAATTTCTTTTCTTATTTAATATTATTTGTGTACAATTTTGCAATTTTTTGTAAATTGTAATGTTTTTTGTAATTTTTTCTCTGTAATTGGATGTATATCTGTTGGGAATAAATGTCTTATTATTATTATTATTATTATTATTGTTATGATGGCGAAAGTTTGTTCATGTGTATATATGGAAGAATATTTTCATGTTTGATCGAAAGACTCGTTCTTTTTAATGTATATAATTTGGACAAATCGTTGAAGAGATGATATGACATAGGTATAGACTGCGACCGTGTCATAATATATTGAGGGATACTTCTATAAGACGATTTCTCGATTGCTCTATCACCAACGAGTTTTGAATCTTTTGTGGTTTTAGACCAATTCGTTGCTTACACTTTGTTTTTGGTTGCATAGTTTAAGACATAGTTTGAAAACTCGAATACTCGGGACTCGAGAAATTTATTAATGTTCGCCCTGAAACTTTACTTAACCTAAAAATATTGATCTGTTTAAGGTTATGTAGACCACTATAGTACCAGACTATATATTAGATGATATAGAACTATTACTTATATATACTAGTAGGTCCATATACACCTACATATAAAAGAAGAAGCTATGATAGAGGTAGATACGGCCAACAAAAATATGTATTTGCTGAAAAAGCCTCCCGGCTCTGTAGATGAAAGACTGTTTTGAGTGAATATGGAATTTGAGTGATGACTCTGCGTAGACAGTCGTGACAGGGTGAGGACGATAATTATATTCGAATGATATCTGAATCATGGAAACAAAAGCGTGTTCTTCATAAAATGTTATGATTTTTAGGTTGCATTCATTTCATTGTGATAACTTAACCTACACCTGGAGTAAGCCTAAAGCTATCACTCCATTCATTGTGTGTGTGTAGGTGTGTTTGTGTAGACGGATAGCTTAGAGTATCATTTAAAATATTTCAATTGAAAGTCCCAGTATTGACTAACGCTGAAGCATTCGTGAATCTGGAAACTATATATATATATATATATATATATATATATATATATATATATATATATATATATATATATATATATATATATATATATATATATATATATATATATATATATAGCAGCCGCTGACACGTGTTTCGAGTCTTCGAGTCGAATCTTGCGGGATATGCCGATAATCTTCATTTTCATTTTGATTTTCTTCCGCATCCAATGATATTATTTATAATATTATTCACATATTTGATATATATATATATATATATATATATATATATATATATATATATATATATATATATATATATATATATATATATATATATATACTAAAAAGTTTTGTCTTCTTCCTGACCTTTTGGATCTATAATATTTCGTTACTGGGTTGAGGTCAATTTTAACATTTCTTCTAGATTCACTTCACCGGACTTTATTACGCGTTTCGGTTCTAAGAACCATTTTCGAATAATATTGTCCAAAATTGTCAACAACTACAAAAATTTGGTTTTAAAAACAAATATATATAGGTTGAAAATCTTAAACAACTTACTCTTTCTATGTATATAACAAAAAACATTGAGGACATTAGTTTTCACAAACAATTTTGGGAGAATCACTTTCCTTCAATTATGCACATATGTATTACAAGTAATATCTTAATGTAAATTTGGAATTGAAATTACACCACAAAAGTTCTCAACCTCGACTGGGATACGAACACAGGTCTCTCTGGTTTACACGCTGTTGCTCTACCAACTAAGCTACCGGGGTCTACTCCGATATATATATATATATATATATATATATATATATATATATATATATATATATATATATATAACGTGTATACTCAAAAAAAAAATATACACGTGTATACTCACTAGTTCTATCGGCTCTCACAATTCACGTCAATGAAAGGTCGTCGTAATGATATCGGGATGTATATATATATATATATATATATATATATATATATATATATATATATATATATATATATATATATATATATATATATATATACGTATATAGAAAAAGTATTGAGAACTGTGGAACTCCAAAAGAAACTGCTTTCTACCACATGAGAGCTACTCGCGAATTCAGACTTCATTAGTTTTGTATTGTCAGAAGAAAATCAATAATACCTGAGTTTTTTCAATAAGGATGTAGTACTAAACGCAGTCGCGAAATCTTTGCTAAAATTGCACAGAGTACAGTGTTATACTGTTTGTCATGTAATTAACAAATTCAAAATGCTCAAAACCGTTTATTCTTCATTCCTGCAGATTGCTGGTTATCAGAAAACAGATTATCAGTTTCAGAAAATTTAACAATCTTCAGTGCGATATAATTTTTTAGTATTTTAGACGAATGAAGATATAGGTCTGTACTTATCGGTCGCTTCCTCAAACACAGAATCATAAAGTTTGTTAACTGTGGAATTATATCAATTTTTATAGGTTTCAGAACCTGTGTTGAATTTAAATACATATCTGCTGTTTTTATTGACTGAGTTATCAATTATGTTCCTAACTTGTATAAAACTAACCTACGAAAACACAAAATAATCCACATCACGAATGTCCAAGGTGAGTCAATTTTTTCGATGGAGTTTTGGTTCGTTTTGGTATTTTTTAAATGAATCCGGGATGCCTGTTTATAATGTCCGAAAAACATTTTGATGTATTTCAAGAATTTTCAATGAAATTATCATTTGCCTTTCATTTAGCTTTGCATATTCCATTCCTATGAAAAAACCTTGTAATATTCATATTGTTGAATTTCTACAAGATATCGAGAAGCCAGTTCCCTCAGGAAATCACTTGCAACATAAATTAGTTTCGATAATAGGTATCACCAGTGCTATTGTCAAGATATTAGAAAAGTTTCCATAATTGACTGTAACTATGAATTAGCAGGTATGCCAAATGTTCAGGTCTTGGTTCAGCTATAGTTTTTATGGTGTTTATTGAAATTAAGTCGATATCAGTGCTTTTTTCGTCTTCTGCTGTCTTTATGACTCCTCCAACTGGAAAGTAGAAGATAATACGGTTTTCAAGATTTATATATATAAATATATATATATATATATATATATATATATATATATATCTGTCCACTGCAGAACGAAGGCCTCTCCCTGTCCTTGCCAAGATTCCCTATCGGCGTCTCTCTCTTTCAGGCAACGCCCAGCAAATCCACAAGCTCCTCAAACCATTGATCTCGTGGGCGCTTTCTTGGTCTTACTCTGTCTCTGGTCTCCCAATCACCAACCATAGCTGACCAACGGAAATCTTTTGTTCGTGCTAGACTGCCGAAATTTTAACGTTATCATAACCGTTTAACGGCTGTTAAACTATATATAGGTATATATATAGGTATAAACCTGCAAAAAATTGCAGGTCTATACCGTCAGCTTTTTTTCTATTTTCATGAAATGTACCTGTATAAACCTTTTTGAATTATCTGAACTGTCGGTATAACATTTCCGAGAGGTATAAATATCGCCTCAGTGTCAGATATGTGACTCAGTTTCCAGAACAGAGTCAAACAGAACTCTAACAGAGATATTCATTTCAAGCCACAACGAAGTCAACGTAGAATTTCAACATTGCAATTATATATGTTTTTTCAAATTCAGTGCACCTACAGTTTAACGCCGATTCCGAAAGGCCAATGGGCTTATAAACAATGTACATTACCCAACAACTATAATCATTGAAATACTTAAATCTCAGAAAAACACATACAGTCATGCCTTCACTGAGCTCGAACCCGAATACCATAGTCGGATTTTCTCCTGACTGTGCCACGAAGACTGGGTTTATCTATGTTATTACTTCACTAAAAAATTGGTATTACTGTTATACAATATACCCAGTACAGTGAACCCATTTATGGTGTTTATCTGCTAATGCTCCACCTGTTATTAGAGGTGATAACGTATTCATATCTCAAAAGAAATTTCCGTATCATCTGATATTTGAGTTTTTTTCGTACACTGACTTATTCAAATCCTGGGGAAATGAGAATAAACACATAGATTACTGGTCGATTTGATAATTTCTGTTATAATTATGTCAATATTAACTCATGGCAGTAACTGAACCTTTAAATCGTACAGGATTATTGACGGAGATCGAATCAATATATAGAATGTTTACGTGAGATTAAATGAAAAAATAATTTCCCGTACCTTGCCAAAAAAAGTTTCCTTCTGATGTTTTCTGAAAACAATTTCTGTTTTCAGTTCAAACTCCCGAAGTATTCTATTAGAACAACAGCAAGACATACCTTCAGCTTCAACTTAATCATTACGACTGCGCATTATTGACTTTTTTTCAATGACTTTCAAAGACCCTTATGATTCTAGAAATGGAACGAAAAAACTATAACAATAAATTTTCGTAGATGAAAACTGCAAGTGAATTTTCAGTAGAAGTAAACTTTTATATACTCATATTGAATGTAACCTCCTACTGTCGCTAAAAAATGCAATATTGTCTTTACATACTGCTAAACCTGTTCAACACCAGTATCAAATATATTAGTAGTATATGAAATATATTAGTATATATAGTAGTAGTGAGAAGATTCTTTTGCACAATAATGAAGGAGTGTGAACACCATCTCATTCTGCAACGAACCAAAAGAGGTGATCGATCAAATTAGGTTTTACTGAAGTGAACTGAAGTCGCTCTAAGGTATCGATATCGTGAACAGCAATTTGAATGGAATTTTTTTTTTCAAACTCAAATTGAAATTTATTCAAAAATATATGACAGTTAATCAAATTACATAAGAAAACCTAACACAAAACACCCTTGTCACAAGTAACAAGAGTATATATTCAAAATTTATATAGTAACCTGACCTAGATCTGAGAATATGATTTTCTCAAAAATTGTTAAACTATTTACTATTACATTGTTATTCGTGAACAAACCTCCCAGATTCAAGAAACTTATGTAATATGGTGTTGGCATCAACTGACGACTGAAAGTAATATTCAACGAAACACCCAATCCAGGTTCACAGAACAATTATCAGCATTGAGCTGAAGCAAAACTCTGATGCAGAAGGGAACAGAGACCAAGGAACCACACGAATGAACACGAAAGCTCAGCTATACATCACTTCGTTAGAAAAATTTCAACAACTCGTCACATGTGCTTATATAGTTTTTCACGTTAATTTTGAACTGTTTCAGAGATGTAGGTTGTATAAATTCCTAAGGTAATAAATTATACAGTTTTGAACTATAGTAAAATATACTTTTTTGTGTGAAATTCTTCGTGTTTGAAGGAATTTCGAAGTAGCCTGCTTGCCTAGTTTCATAGCCAGAGCATTCGTTGTTGTGTCGTTTCCTCATCCACAGTATACATTGATATATGTACAATTTCCTAACAGCTAAAACATTTGCCTCTTCGTATAAATAACATGTAGAGTCTAGACGGTTTTTTCTCAGAGCTACCCTAAGAATACTATTTTGTACCTTTACTAGAGGATCCAAGGCATTTTTATAGCATCCACCCCAGACAATTATACAATATCTCAAAGTTGACTCGACAAAAGCGTTGTAAACCCTGAGTAAATATTTTTCAGTAAAAATGTCCCTTAATCTATAAAATTTGCAAACTATTACTCTGAGTCGCTTTGCAAGACTGTTTACATGCTTATCCTACTTCAAGTGTTGGTTTAGTTCCACACCAAGATATCGTACAACACTAGTTTTTTGGATATAACCACAAGAACAACTAGCGAAGTTGTCTTCGCTAGCATAATGAACCTTTAAGATATCAAAGCCAGGTTGATCAGCCATTGTAGCTGATAAAGTTACAAATTTCGATTTCAGCGTGTGGTTCCTCGATTTCAGAGGAAAGAAGTGGTCTTTGCGAGATTTTCATAAAATCAGTTTTGATTCTTGTTGGAAATGGTACATATTTCCGGAGTTCCACCTGGATAAACACATATGTAAATGCAGAGATAGTTAAGGTAGTAAATGAATTTTTTGGTGTATGATAGGAAGAAATGAATAAATTGCCCTTTGCTCTGCTAAAGAGCCAGATCATTTTTTCCGTCAGTTCTTCTTGAACGCACTCAATTGAAATTACCATACAAATATATATTCATTGATTAAGCATTCGATTTGTGTGAACACGTTACGGAATATTGTCTGTATTAGTGTTGCCCAATTTATTGCCATTGTGACTACTTTCAGATCAGAAAATACAGAAAAGTATTGGTGTTGAAACGAGGAACTTTCATAACAAACTACGTTGAGAAATAATTGTTCAATAATTGTTGAATAATGACCATCCTTCAGGATGTCAACTTTCCCAGAAATTTGGAAGTTAGCTGTCATCAACCCACTGGCTAAGGTGCATAATGCTGTTGTTATTAAAGACGTAAAACCAATTGTATAATTTCTTACCTGCTACCTGATGGAGAAGGTAGCTGCTAAACAGTGGAGTTCCTCATGGCATCATTTTGAGAGCTATCATTTTTTCCACTTCTGCATTCTATTCACCAAAATGTTCAACTTATTGTAGATATCACCTTTATGCATACCACTTACAGCTTTATATCGCATGCAAAACTGAATACTTCCATGAAGTCATTATGAAGATGAATCTTGAATTGCTGCAAATATTTAGATGGTGTACTAGCAATGGTCTCAGAATCAATCCTGCAAAGTCTCTAGCCATATGTGCGGGATCAGGACATAATTTGTCTAAGCTCAACAGGGATGAAAATAAAATAGTGATTGATGATACCGAAATAGGTTGGGTGGATGAGGTAAAAAGTTTAAGAGTCTTATTAGATAAAAATATGAAATAAGATGGTGACGTGAATAAAACTTAGAGTCTATGTTTCATAAGGCTCAAAATGTTAAATAAATATAAAAAAAACTTTAAACGAAATAGAAACGAGTACAAAGTTTGGTATATCTCACTCTAGACTACAAGTGTACTGTGTAATGTAATTTTTTGACCCAGACCAACATTCGAAGGCTTCAAAGAATTCAGAATGCTGCTGTCATATTTATATGTTGTTATTCTATACTTACAGCGACTTGGGGAATTGAATAAAAGGTTTATGTATATGTTTGATGTGTTGCCGAAATAAGTGAAATGAAAAACCAAAGTATTTGCACGAAATACTTACCATGAGGTCTGATGTTCATGATGTTAACATAAGAGTAAATGGCTTAACTATACTTCAACATCACAGAAGTCAATTCAAGGGTAGCTTTGCATACGTTGCAGCGAATATTTTGAATAGGTGGATTGATTTCCTTTCGTTGACGTTGAGTTCATTCAGGAATGATGTAAGGATGTCACTGTTAAATCAGTGATCTCATGATGTTACTTCATTTTTGTGTTCTTCCTTATTCAATGTTTTACTTGAAGTATGATATGTTGGGTGTAAATGTTTCTTTTTTATAACTATGTATGTATTTTCAGGTAGAGTGGAAGACCCGCAAAGCCGGACTCTCACCTTTGTGTAATATTCATGTATATCATTATTACGCAATGAATATCATTATTATCATCTTTATTTATATATATATATATATATATATATATATATATATATATATATATATATATATATATATATATATAAATATAAAATTGATTTATTGCCTGTTTAAGATAGCGAATTTTGAATGTTTTTACACAGGCTTATTTTAATGTGAAAAACTTTATTTTCGTTGACGTTCCGTTATATATCACAACTTTATCGAAACTACATTTCTTTAAAACTAGTTTTGACTGTAATTGCTGAAAACATTCAATATATATATATATATATATATATATATATATATATCTATATATATATATATATATATATATATATATATATATATATATATATAATTCGATTAGTTTTCTTGTGCTTTGCTTGATAACATAAGTGTGAAGGTTTCTTGAGAATGAGCACAGTTTAAAATTGATGAAGTAATTATTTATTCGAAATATGTTTTGGGCTCTAGGCCTTTTTCAAGAATATTATAAGTTCATTGTTGGTTGGAAATTGACTTCGATTTCAAAAATATTTCGTAAAACTGAATAGTGCGAGAATTATGGTTTATGGCTTACCATAAACCACCATTATGGCTTACCGTAAACAATAATTCTCGCACTCTTCAGTTTTACGAAATATTTGTGAAATTGAAGTCAATTTCCAACCAACAATGAACTTATAATATTCTCGAAAAAGGCCTAGAGCCCAAAACATATGTCGAATAAATAATTACTTCATCAATTTTAAACTGTGCTCATTCCCAAGAAACCTTCACACTTATATATATATATATATATATATATATATATATATATATATATATATATATATAAATATATTCATATATTTATATTTTGAATGTTCCCAGCAATTACATGCTTATTTTAATGTGAAAAACTTAGTTATTTATATATATATATATATATATATATATATATATATATATATATATATATATATATATAAATTGATTTATTGCCTGTTTAAGATAGCTAATTTTGAATGTTTTTACAAAGGCTTATTTTGTGAAAAATGAAAAACTTAATTTTCGTTGACGTTCCGTTATATATCACAACTTTGTCGAAACTACATTTCTTTAAAACTAGTTTTGACTGTTATTGCTAAAAACATTCAATATATATATATATATATATATATATATATATATATATATATATATATATATATATATATATATATATATATAAATGAATTGCTGTGCGTTAGTCTCGCTAAAACTCGAAAACGGCTGAACGGATTTATCTTATCTTAGTCTTGAAATGTTCGTGGAGTTCCAGGGAAGGTTTAAAAGGCGAGAAAAAATCGAATTATTGCCGGGAAAACTATAAAAACCGCACTTTTCTATTTCCCATACAAACGTTTCTAAATAAAATGTGGAGTCAATTTGAACTTTACTACTATCCGATAAAGTTCATATTAAATTATTCGCGTGCGCTTTGGAGGATTTGATGTCGCGTTCCGAAACTAAACAAAAGTAAATAGCGAACGTGACAGAATCGGATAGTCACAAAATGTAATAAATCATCAGTAGTACTGATTTTCAATCCATTTTCAAATTTGTGTAAATTTATTTTATCTAACTTCAGTTGTTACCGTATCAGACAATTTTTTTAAGTTTGATAAATCTTTAAGTTTGGTCACAACTTGAGTTTCAGAACGCAACCATAATATTTGACAACCACGGAGCTAACCTCAAAACACGGAAAAAAGTTTTTCTATAAACAAAATTGTGTTACTATCATGGTTGCGATATTTTATGAGTACATCTATGTTTGTAAGTGACTATTACCGCTACGTGCGCGAGAATTTTTTTGCTTTTGTGATGCTTTGTGGTAGTGACATTCCAATTAGTGTGCTCTTTTTTTGTTGATATTTTGCTGATAGTGACACTTTACTGTTAAGTGAACGCGAATTTTCTTCACTTTAATTTATTATTATACGATGCCGAGGAGAAGACACCTGACTTAGGTCGTCGCAGTCAGTCAAATGTACGAAGAGCTACCTCACGTGTTAACCGCACTGATGACCAGAGAGAGACAGATCAAGAAAATAGTCGTATTGCTATGTCAGAATTGCGTTCTTTAGTGAGTGGCAATGAAGTATATAGGCTCAGAATGCAACAAGTTCGTGCACATCAATCACAACAACAGCAAGCACGACATAATGAAATTGAGCGAATCCGCAGACGCAGTGCTTTTGTGATTCTTGAACGAGCTGCATTCCACTATGATCCGGCAATTGATTATTGTGCCGACAAATCGGTAACAATTCACCTCGGAATTAAATGTGTCCGACGTCGTTCAGAAATCAAATTGAGAGAATAGTTTAAAATGAATAACCAGTTAGAATTTTTTTATCTTTGTTACTACATATTTATTCTTAGGGGGTAAAAAATGAACTAAATTTTAGCTAACTACAGTTGTTTAATATCTTTCAGATTATTTTCATATAGATTGATAAATCCTGAGGTTGTTCACAAATTTAAATTCTGAAAGCTACCATAATATTTGACATTTGACAACCAACTAATGTATCGATCTATCCTCTATGACATAGAGTCTATGTCGATCGATACCTCATACAAAGAGTGCATCCTTCTATATTCGTGAGTGGCGATTACCGCTACGTGCGCGAGAACTTTCTTCACTTTGGTGATCTTTTGTGATAGTGACATTTCAAATTATGTGCTCTTTTTTTTTGACCTTTTGTGATAGTGACAATTTACCTCTAAGTGCGCGAGATCTTTTCTCACTTATATTGATTACAATTTACAATGCCGAGGAGAAGACGACCTGACAGGTCGTGGCAGTCAATCAAATGTGCAAAGAGCTACCTAACGATATAATATATTATATAACATTCAGATTAAGTTTCACTGAGTGAAACTTAACATATTAACTAAACGAGTATGTTCTAGGCGGTTATCCCATTATTAAGAGTGATAACTTAATTTCTAAATCAATTTTGAAATGGACGAAATATCGAAATGCATCATTTCTATTTGGAAATTTCTGACTTCAAGTAGAAATTATGGCTTCTGACATTTCAAAATTATTTCAGAAATTGGGGAAGTTCTGATTTAATTCTGAAATAAATTGAAATCAGGAATTTACAATTAGAAATAATTGATATTGATTTTACGTTAATTCAAAAATTGAATCAGAAATTTAGGTATTATTCTTCATAAGGGACTAACCACCTGAAACTTACATAGAGTTAAGAGTATTTCAATTTATTATTAATATACTGCAACTCAACGGCTGGATCGACTTGAGTGAATTTTTGTATATGCACTAATTCGTTTATCCTGATAGCTTGGAATGTCATGGCAGGACAACGTCTGTCGGGTTCGCTAGTATATATATAATGGTATATTGTTCCGGGAATAAATCCGTTGGTTTGTTGAGTGCCTGTTCGGAACTGGCAGACGTTTCGTCAAGGTCTCACTTGACATTATCAATGCTTCAAATGATATACATATTTATATTTTGAATGTTTGCAATTACAGGCTTATTTTAATGTGAAAAACTTTATTTTCGTTGACGTTTCGTTGTATATTACAACGGAACGTCATATATGCTCCGTTTTTTAAACGAAATGTTCGATTTTTATATCGAAAATAAACTGAATATCATATTGTTGCAAATACAATTGTTCGTATTTTCACACGATCACACAGTTCTCGATTGATCGTAATTTTTCAAAACTTAAACTTCGAGGCTCAACCGAAAAAGAGGTACTCAAAGGTCAAAAGGCATATCAGAAATATTCATTCCTTATCTATTTACACAAACATTTTTTGCAATATCTTGTTTGAAAACACTTATGTTGTCTATTGTTTTCGAGTGATCATTCTCTGATAATTCTGTAGGAGGGAATTTCCATCAAATCTCGTTTTATCTAATAGTAACTACCTGACAAGGGATTACTTTTTTATGTATAAATAACGGCCAACCTTCGATTTGTCAAAACATTGAACGTATTGAAACTATAATCATGTTGAAAATTTTCGTGATTCTCATAGTCGGTATCTGTGGAACACAGGGCCAAGTTCCTGTTTTAGACGACTGTCCTGACTTCGATGTTGTCGAAAATTTTGATTTGAACAGAGTGAGTTGATGTTTTTTTTTAATTCATACACGGATGAGCGTAATTTTGTATAGCATTTCAATGAATAATTGTTTCCTGAACTAAAAATATTATCCCAACTTTTTGAATACCCCATATGAAGCTTTTTCCAAAAGTATTTTTTTGTTTCGTTATATGTTGAATAGATCTCGAAAAATGCCAATTGTTATTCCGAAATAATCTTTCTCGAAATAATGATAGAAATGAATGTATGAAAAACATCATAGCGCAGAATAGGCATACCTCGCAAACTCTAACACAATTTATCAAATTTCAAAAACTTCATATAATGATACTGAAAAGAGAAGTTTCGGTAGTTGGTGTTCGTATAATCTTGAAGATATCATCCATTTGTGATATTCATTGTGATATATTGAATATTCAATAGTGTTAGCGTTTACTTGATGTAAATCCATTATAATTGAACATAAACTTAAATTCAAACACTTGAACTTATGATTTACACTTTATTGATTACATAGCATGTAATAAATAAATTGTCTCAACAATTCGTCGTTACAAACGACTTCTTCAAATGCTTACTGAATAATATTATTCTGTAAGCATCTGAAGAAGTCGTTTGTAACGATGGAACGCGTAATGATATATTGAATTTTTCACACCATAGTCTCAAGAAGGTGTACGTATGCCACTTGACGTGACATAACTGATGAAGTAATTGTATGAATAATTATGAAGTTATTCTTCATACGACATCATATGGTATAATAGCACATATAGTCAACTCAAGAGTGAAAAGTTTTTGATTAATTTAAAATTTTCGAATAGTTATCCTAGTATTTTCTGAAATATTTGTTTCAGTATCATTTCAGTATTGTATTCAGTATATACGTTTCAGTAGGAAACAAAACTGTATGTATGTTTCCATATTTATATGAGTGCGTATACAATGATGTGTATGTGTTCACTCGATGTAAGGATGGTGGAACTTTGAAACATTCTTATTCTTTGTATTCATGTTTTCTATCAATCCATATATGCATATATATTATATATATATATATATATATATATATATATATATATATATATATATATATATATATATATATATATATATATATTCGACAATTTATCATCTATCTATCATCTATGAAGTCACCTATGAACTTTTGTTCCGAAGTATTCTTATTGTGCGAACATATGACATATATACCAGCTTGATTAAAGGTTGAAATAATAACTGAAACGTAATTTGGAAATGAACTAATATCATTTTGTTTCAATTGAACCAAAAAACCCAAGATTCGAATTCTTACAATATATATATATATATATATATATATATATATATATATATATATATATATATATATATATATATATATATATATTCTATATATTTTCTATATATTTTTCCTTGTTCTCTTGACATATGAAATTTCATTAGTATACATTTCATCATGGAACGCTACACACTTGAACAGCGATTGCAAATTGTGCAAATTTTTTATCAAAATAATCGTTCTGTTTCTGCTACTTTAAGAGCATTACGGCCATTTTACGGTCCATTTAACAAGCCAGCCCGTTCGACAATCGACCGTCTAGTGGCAAAATTTGAGTCTACGTTTTCGCTACATAATGTCCCAGTGCCCGTGAGAGCAAGAAGTGCTCGAAGTGATGAAAACATCGCAGCCGCCAGCGCTTCAGTTCAAGAAGACGCGAATGTGTCGCTCACGCGACGTTCGCAACAATTGGGCCTTTCTGTGACGTCATTGTGGCGAATTTTGCGTAAAGATCTTGGCTTACATCCATATAAGATCAAGCTGACACAAGAACTAAAGCCGTTTGACCATTTGAAGCGACGCCGATTCGTGAATTGGGCTCAAGAGCAATTCGAAAATGATGCAGATTTTCACCGAAAAATCATCTTCAGCGATGAGGCTCACTTTTGGCTAAATGGATTTGTCAACAAGCAAAATATGCGTTACTGGGCAGGAAGCAACCCACACGTGGTTCATGAGGCACCGTTGCATCCCGAAAAAATCACTGTTTGGTGCGGATTACATGCCGGCGGCATCATTGGGCCATATTTTTTCGTCAACGATAACGATCGCCACGTTACTGTGAATGGAAATCGCTACCGCGATATGATAAACGATTTTTTTTTTGCCGCAATTGGATGGAATGGACGTGGACGACATTTATTCTCAACAGGACGGGGCCACGAGCCACACAGCACACGCTACAATCGCAATATTGAAAACTAAGTTCGATGAGCGTGTTATTTCGCGAAATGGACCGGTCGAGTGGCCGCCGCGCTCTTGTGATTTAACACCTCTAGACTATTTTCTTTGGGGTTACTTGAAGTCATTGGTCTATGCCAATAAGCCGGCGACGTTGCAAGAGCTCAGAGTCAATATTGAACGCGGAATTGCTGGAATTTCGACCGATTTATGCGAAAAAGTGGTTGAAAATTGGGTTCAACGATTGGACTTCGTAAAACGTGCACGCGGTGGTCATGCGAAAGGAATCGAGTTTCATAATTAAATGTATATGTTCAAATTCGATCATAAAAAAAAATTTAGTTGAAAAGTCAAACCGTTTGTGTTTTATTCAAAAAAAAAGTTGAAGCGCACCTATTGAAAAACCCTTAGATATATAAGATAATATAAGGAGTATTGCCGTTTGATTTATATCCAATCTGATAACCTGGTCTATATTTCGAACACAGTCATGTTCTTCATCAGGACTCTGAAAAATACATAAGTGTAAAACAAAATGTTCTAAACAAAAATAGATCATTCAACATTGGCCAAATATGATATCATTTCTGGCAGAAGGGCTTTCACAAGACTGAAACACAAGGTCCCTTCATCTCCTACTTCGGACTGTTTATATGTTTACCATGCTTAGATTGTGGAGGAGTGTACATAGGTCAAACTTCGAAAATGATTTGAAAGAAAATTTCAATTTCGTTTTCTTTGATGTTCCTCTGCTAATTGAAACTTTGTCCAAAATGAAAGAATGATTGACTTTCATAAATAACTATGAATTCAAACAACGAATATTATTCATTCAGTTTCAGTTGCAACGATCGTTATTCATTTACAACTTGACTGTTTACATCTTCATATACATTTGAATATATATTAAAAGTTTTGATCTGGTTATCGACGGTACGAAATTTGTCAGATTATGATTCTTCATCAGGTAGCGTTTTCAGGAGAATAACAACAAAATTCAGACAATTACAATAAGGCAATTTCGTATCTGACACACGATATGTAAATAGTGAGTACCATTACTCCCCACAAATATTTCATCTTCTAGAGGATGACTGACGAAGAACATGCTCTCGGACTGAAATTATGTGAGTAACATCATCTTCGCATATGCAAAGAACTGTCTATGACAGTGGCGACAGTATCAATATCATTGAGTTATGTGACAATAACTCATCCCTAAATGTCCATAAATATTGGGTGTAAGTAAAACCTTCAACTTCAATAGACATGAGAATATAACTATAAAGACTGATGAGCAAAAATTAGGAGAGTAATTAAGAGAAACAGTAATTGCTCCACTTTGTTATTTGGTTAAAATTCATAATTACAAAAGCTACAGAATAGAGACATGGAAAAAATTATGAAATGAAATAGGTAAACTCTATTGAAATTTTGCTGAACTATTTGAAAATAAAGTTAAACAAAGAATACTCTGTCATTTATATATAAAATGAAAAATCAATTGCTTCCATGTAGTGTGTAATACAAAATGTATCATGTCAGTGATGTGCATAGGAATAACACTATAAATACTGATAGTTTTTATATCCAAAGTTGTAAGATTTCCAAATCCAAAAATAGCATATACTATGACGGATTTAAGGCTCTCAATAATTTACCAAGTATATTGAAAACTACTACTATTATCGAGATATTTAAGCGTGTAAGAAACTATATTTTAAATAATGTTATAAATATGTGATTCAAAATATAACTGTTGAAAATATGTAGATTTTTTCATTTCTTCAGCTGAATAAAAAAATATAATAATTTTTACATTTACTCCACACGAAATGAAATGAACAATTAGTACGTTTTTTGAAAGATACAATCAAAAAATAAATGTTGTCTCAAATAATCGTGTAAATCATATTCAATTGCTCTGTGTGGATTCTGAAATTCAATACTTCACGTGCCTTCTTTTATATTATTCAATAACAATATGTCTCCAAGCTCGGTTTCTTTCGAGTATTATACTTTTTAACAATATATGTACTTACAGGACCTGAAAAGAACCAATCGTGCAAAAAACAATTTTGTTGATGATTCACATGTCAAAAAAAACTAACATGTATAATGAACTAATTATCTACAAGAATATATTACACGAAATTTTATTTTTTTATTTCGTCATTATGTAAAATATACAGGTTTTTCACCATTTCATATCTACCAGCATGTTTTTCGTTTGGGACTGACAGTCGTGGAATATCTTAATAATAACAATGACTCTTTATTTTACTACAGGTGAAAACATCGAATTACAGAAAATATTTCAATATATATATATATTTATTCGCTATCAAAGTACCCTATAACGGTTTTTCGATAATTTTTGACAAATTACTCTTGACGAGAATTATAGCAGAGCTGGCTATGGGAAACATGAACAAAGCGATTGTGTTGTTGCGTGTTTGTGGCGAACAATTATCATATGCTGTTCATTGATTCTAAGATTTAAGATGTACATTAATGTATGCATTATATAGATGTACGACTGACTCTATATTTCTGTCTCAAAATCGACTAGAGGGTATGTGAGGATTGAAATATTTGCCTTTCATTCGTCAAACGTGGCGTTACTGAGGCGTACCTTGTAGTACGAAACAGTATACTCTCTCACGGTTTTAATGAATGTAGGCATCGATTTTTAGATTCTTCAAAATTTTTTCCATGAAGGATAATGGACAATCAAATAGTCTACAATTCGTTAAAAATTATCGAAAGAAAGTTATATTGTACTTTGATAGCGAAAAATAGTATATTATTCGCTAATAAGTAGTATTATCTACAAGTGCGATAACATAGCAAGAAAACCACAGATTTCTTTTTCTTGTAGGGATATATATATATATATATATATATATATATATATATATATATATATATATATATATATAGTTTCAACATCTAATAATATAATACAGACGATAAAAAAAGGATAATCAATGAAATAACATAATATGAATATATATCAAAGGACTCTACGTGAACCCGACTAATGAAAGCAATTGAGGCATTCTGGATATCGCATTTGACAGACACCTATTCGAATAATGAACACATATCTAATGGATGAGATCATGAGAAAATTGGTTTTCAGATTAAGTACTTAACGAAAGGACTTGACTTTATTGGTAACATTGCCTAGGTACATGAAAATCAATAGAGCCAATAAGGGTAAGATAGTCTCAAAAACCATGTAAAGGGTTTTACAGAAACTTCAGAGACAACAAGTCCCTGTCAACTCCAAGTGATTCAACTCCAGCAGTCTAGTTTCTTCTAGCTGATAAAATGTGATATCTCCACATCAGATATTTGAGAAATTGTGATAGTATATAATTGTATAATATCTAAATCGTTTCAGAGAATGACGCAAATATGGCTTTTATTCTTGAATGTTCAGAACATTCTCGTGAAGAACGAGTGCACTGTTAGTTTTGATATTAGTTAACTCATCGTTATTTTCTCGAATTTATAGTTAATTTCCTGAAGAGGCTAATGAAAATACAGCAAAGTATTGATGATTCAATTGTTGACTTCAATTAAGGATCGAAAACCCGATTATGAATCATATTCTATATATATATATATATATATATATATATATATATATATATATATATATATATATATATATATATATATATATATATATATATATATATATATATATATATATATATATATATATATATTATATATACTCATTATTCATTATTACATAATTGATGGTTGTATGATTTTGAGTATACGACTCAATGATTTTACAACTATATATATGATTTCTGATTTCTAATCTGAACTACCGTTTTCAGTATTTAGGCAAATGGTACGAACAATACAGGTATGCAAACTTCTTCGAGTTGATGGGTAAATGCGTTACAGCAGAGTATTCTCTGAATGCAAATGGCAGTGTCAATGTACATAATGCACAAGTGAATATACTGTGAGTTTTTTGTATTTGTAAAAGGACAAATTATGATTTTCTCATGAAATTTCAGTACAGGAAAACCCAAGACAATTGATGGATATGCAGTACCGGCTGGAGAGATAACTGAAGCCAAATTTATCGTCAATTTTCCCGTGGGAGGTTGTGAGTATTTATATCACTTTTTCTCGGGAATTATATATTCACATACATTATATATTATATAAATACAAATATATATATATATATATATATATATATATATATATATATATATATATATATATATATATATATATATATATATATATATATATATATATATATATATTATTCTGAAAGTTTCTAGCAATAACAGGCTTTTTTTGATATGAAAAAGTTTATTTTTGTTGACGCTTCGTTGTTATATCACAACTTTGACAAATTAATTAAATTAGTTTTTAATTAATTGAAAAATTTTTTTTTTGGAACAAAGTTGTAATATAACAACGAAACGTCAACAAAAATAAACTTTTTCATATCAAAAAAAGCCTATTATTGCTGAAAATTTTCAAAATAAATTATCTTAAACAGGCAATAAATCAATTTCAAGATATATATATATATATATATATATATATATATATATATATATATATATATATATATATATATATATATATATTTATATATATATATATATATATATATATATATATATATATATATATATATATATATAGAGGAAATGAAATTTTTTTGTGCTTATGGCACTGAATGAAATATTTGAGAAAATGAACGCTAGAACATTCATTTGAAAAATTGAAATTAATCAAGAGACCGTTATAGTATATATCACATATCTAGCTCTATCATAACATTCTCTTGATTAATTTCAATTTTTTAAATGAATGTTCTACTGTTGATTTCCTATTATATATAGATATATATATATATATATATATATATATATATATATATATATATATATATATATATATATATATTTTGAAAGTTTTTAGCATTAACAGGCTTTTTAATATGAAAAAGTTTATTTCTGTTGACGTTTCGTTGTTATATTACAACTTTGTCAAAACTAATGAAATTATTTAATTCATTAGTTTTGACAAAGTTGTAATATAACAACGAAACGTCAACAGAAATAAACTTTTTCATATTAAAAAGCCTGTTAATGCTAAAAACTTTCAAAATAAATACCTCAAACAGGCAATAAATCAATTTCAAGATATATATATATATATATATATATATATATATATATATATATATATATATATATATATATATATATATATATATATATATATATATATATATATATATATATATATATACATATATTTCTTGAAATTGATTTATTGCCTGTTTAAGATATAGAATTTTGAAAGTTTTTAGCAATAACAGGCTTTTTTTTATATGAAAAAGTTCATTTCTGTTGACGTTTCGTTATTATATTACAACTTTGTCAAAACTAATGAATAATTGAATTTATGAGTTACTATGGATATCAAATGTCAAACTTATTTCTTAGAAAAATCAAATTAGTTTTTTTGTATCTTCACTTATTATATTGAATTGATATTAAATGAAAATTAATGAGTGAATATATATATATATATATATATATATATATATATATATATATATATATATATATATATATATATATATATATATATATATATATATATATATATATATATATATATATATAGTAAATACTGAGACTCTTAATCGAAATATCGAAATATTTCAAATAAAACTCTCAGGGAGCTGTCTACACAAATGTTGTCAACGAGAACGAACCCATCACTTTCGAGAGTGAATATTAAGAGCGTTTCGAAAAATTCATCGATCTTGTTGAATGATAATAGATACAATTGTTTCATCATTATTATGAATCATCAGTCCATATTTAATCTATCAATCAAGAATCGATGACTTTCAAAACGAACATAGGTCCCATACCAAATTAAGAGAAGTTCTAGAGAGTGAAATACTCACGTAGGCTCCCTCTATCGGCGAAAGGACGTATAAACACTCCCTAGCGTTCAAGATTCCTACTCATGACAACAAGAGTGCGAGTGAAAGGCTTTGTAGATATTTCATTCGAACACAACAGAAAATTGTCTGAAATGTGTACGAATGATCCATGCCTAATCGCTCCAGATCACGCCCAAGCGGGCAAAAGTGTAGCTAGTTCAAAGATTCACAGGTAATTCAATACTAGTAAATACTGAGACTCTTAATCGAAATATCGAAATATTTCAAATAAAACTCTCAGGGAGCTGTCTACACAAATGTTGTCAACGAGAACGAACCCATCACTTTCGAGAGTGAATATTAAGAGCGTTTCGAAAAATTCATCGATCTTGTTGAATGATAATAGGATACAATTGTTATATACACAACAGCTGTAGACAGCTCCCTGAGAGTTTTATTTGAAATATTTCGATATTTCGATTAAGAGTCTCAGTATTTACTAGTATTGAATTACCTGTGAATCTTTGAACTAGCTACACTTTTGCCCGCATGGGCGTGATCTGGAGCGATTAGGCATGGGATCATTCGTACACATTTCAGACAATTTTCTGTTGTGTTCGAATGAAATATCTACAAAGCCTTCCACTGGCACTCTTGTTGTCATGAGTAGGAATCTTGAACGCTAGGGAGTGTTTATACGTCCTTTCGCCGATAGAGGGAGCCTACGTGAGTATTTCACTCTCTAGAACACCTCTTAATTTGGTATGGGACCTATGTTCGTTT
Source organism: Henosepilachna vigintioctopunctata (assembly GCA_030704895.1). Taxonomy (NCBI): domain Eukaryota; kingdom Metazoa; phylum Arthropoda; class Insecta; order Coleoptera; family Coccinellidae; genus Henosepilachna; species Henosepilachna vigintioctopunctata. Next base: position 3,345,456 of record JARQZJ010000001.1, on the reverse strand, counting down.
TGAAAGTCATCGATTCTTGATTGATTGATTAAATATGGACTGATGATTCATAATAATGATGAAACAATTGTATCCTATTATCATTCAACAAGATCGATGAATTTTTCGAAACGCTCTTAATATTCACTCTCGAAAGTGATGGGTTCGTTCTCGTTGACAATATTTGTGTAGACAGCTCCCTGAGAGTTTTATTTGAAATATTTCGATATTTCGATTAAGAGTCTCAGTATTTACTAGTATTGAATTACCTGTGAATCTTTGAACTATATATATATATATATATATATATATATATATATATATATATATATATATATATATATTCGAACATATATATACATATGTGGTGTTCTCTACTGATTCCTATAGATGGAATTGTGGAGTTTTCATTACTCTACGATCTTCCACTTGGAGTCACATGAAGATGCTTGAGGGTTGAAATCGTTGCCTCACTTCGATGAACGTGGTGCGACTGACGAGTTCCTTGCAGAAGGAAACATATATGTCTCGCACTTTCAGCAGGTGTGGCATCGATTTCAATATTTCTCTAACATTTATACCTTGAAGGATAATTGAGGTATCACATCGTACACGTTCACATATCTAGCTCTACTATAACATTCTCTTGATTAATCTGAATTTTTCAAGAGAATGTTCTAGTGTTCATTTTCTTATATATATATATATATATATATATATATATATATATATATATATATATATATATATATATATATATATATATATATATATATATATATATATATATATATAGAAAGTTTTTAGCAATAACAGGCTCTTTTTGATATGAAAAAGTTTATTTTTGTTGACGTTCCTTAAACAGGCAATAAATCAATTTCAAGATATATATATATATATATATATATATATATATATATATATATATATATATATATATATATATATATATATATATATATATATATATATATATATATACATATATATATATATATATATATATATATATATATATATATATATATATATATATATATATATATATATACGCTTCTTCTTCAGCAATATGAATCTACGAAACATTGAAACAAACAAATATGTAAATTGTCGACTTCACCAAAAATGTTCATCTCATGAAAAATGGAAGACAGACACGTATATAATCATCTGTTGAATGAGATAAAATCCAAAAATCACGAATTTTTACAAGATAACTCAGGAAATAATTTTTCGGCGTCAAGTTAAAATGTCTCTAATCGAAAGTTAACTTCCTCTGAATATGTATGCCATGATACTATTTGTTGGACCGTGAAGTTGAACCATGGTGTCAACGTTCGGCTCCTTTTTTCATGATATTTTCTCATTTAATAATGGCTGTAAATAGTAATGGGGTAAATTTGGCATAATCCGTCAATATAATGAAACTATTGTTAAACTGATTTACACTATATCAAAAATAATACTGCGTGACGTACGTTTCGATGAGATTCACCTTTTTCAAATGCTACGTGCAGACTAATGACAATTTCTCGAATATATACAATATATAAACTTAAATTATGAATACAGAGAAAACAGGTAGATAACAGGTAGAAGGGATCAATTCATACTGAACTACTATATAGTAAACTAAGTAATTTTGAAAAGATTGAGAAGGGGGCTTGAGGTATGATCGGGTAATTATTAATCCGTCAATGTCTATTCTGTCATTTACCGTATTCTCTTAATTAGTCTTAATGAGCAAGCATTTCATGTATTTCTCTTCTCTTTTCGTTTTTTCCACTGCATTTTCTTTTGTGTCTTCGTAGTTGAATTCATGTTTTTCCTGTTTTTTATGCTTGTTCGGTGCTGTTGTTGAGTTTTTTGTGTAATTATGGGAATCAATCCTATCTTGTATTCTTTGTGATGTTTGTCCTATGTATGCTCTGTCACAATTACCACATGGTATGCTGTATACTACATTCGATTATTTTTAAAGAGGTGTTACAGCTTTTAACCTACTGAAAACATTATGAAAAAAAAAGGAGAACGTTGACACCATGGTACAACATCACGGTCCAGCAATTAGAATCATTGAATATTCGAAGAAAATTAACTCAATTAACTCTTAATTGGCACTTCCATCAGGTTCCATCGATTTTAATATTTCTCTAACATTTATCCCTTGAAGGATAATGGAGACATCACATCGTACACAATCACATATATCTACTAAATCATTCTATTGGTTGATTTAAATTTTTTGAATGAATGTGCTAGTTCTTTTTTTTTAGTATTTCATTCAGTGCCACAAAAACTTAATTTCTTTAAAATATCGTCGAATAAGCTCCTGAACTACATGAACATGAGACATTGCAATTTAGTAAATAACTACGGGTATAGAAGATATGTGAATGTTTGATGCTTGATGTGCCTATCATGAGAAATGTTTTCTACTGATTCCTAAAGATGGAATTGTGAAGTATTCATTATTTCACGTTATTCCACTTGAATTCATAAGAAGATGCTTGAGAATTGAAATCGTTGCCTCACTTCGATGGACCTGGTGGCAACTAACTAGTTCTTTGCTGAATGAAATATATGTCTCACATTTCCATCAGGTTTGGCATCGGTTTCAATATTTCTCTTGTGAAGTAAGGTATGAAAAGCTTGTCATGAAATCTCTCATGGAGCTGTATACTGAAATGTTATCAACGACAACATACATTCATCTTTCGAGATTGAATAAGAACGTACGCTTACTGATCTTGCCACAAAAAGGAAATCTACAATGTTCAAGAGAGTTCAGGAATGTTTTCGATATAGGGAATTTACGTGATTGATTCAAGAATGATTTTTCCCTCATTGTGAAGTTTGAACACTGAAGGCGTTTGAAAAGTCCTCGAAACTTACTTATTTGGATAGATAATACTGAACATTATAGGAATGTAACAATTTCATTCGATTTTCAATCAATGTTTAATAATGTTACGGACGCACTTGATATTCATTCTAGGTAGAAATAATTCACGTTTTCATCAATATTTTTCGGAAAGACAGCTCCCTGATAGCTTCATTTGAGGTATATATATATATATATATATATATATATATATATATATATATATATATATATATATATATATATATATATATATATATATATATATATATATATATATATATATATCTCATAATCTCAAAATCAAACAAAAACATTACATCACATCGGTACAATTAAGGTTAATACACTCGCTAAAACAGGTAAACTGAAACAGCTCACAAACACCATGAGAAAGTTCAATCTGAAAATTACCGCTCTCCAATAAACACGATTCATGGACGAGAATCATTTCGATACCGACCGTTTCAGAATCTACAAGGGGAAACCTGCCGTGAAAGTAAAGGACAAATTACCACTTTTATTCACCGGTTTCACATTGCCCAACGAGAAAGTCTCGTTGCTTTATATTAAATCAGCCAATAAAGCTTACACTTTAATCAGCGTGCACGCCCCTATTAATCACCACAACAAAACCTTTCCGGAAAGCGTACAAGTTTTTTGGGAAACATTGGAAGAAACAACCAATAAAATACCAAAACACAACAAGAAAATATTGCTAGGAGATTTTATTGCACAGCTAGGTAGAGAAAGGAAATTCAAGGATACTGCGGGTCCCCATACAAAACACAAACGTACCAACAAGAACGGTGAAAGGTTAATAGCTTTCTGTAGGAACTTCGAACTCAAAATCATGAGCACTCGATTTCGAAAACCTGCACATAAGCTAACTACTTGGAGATCGCCCAGTCTCAAGCAGGGTGAATATCAAATTGATCATGTCGCAATTTCCAAGAATAACGTAAAGGAAATTTCAAATGTCAGAACTCGCAAAGGCGTCTTTGATTCGGATCACTCCATATCTTCGGATATCTCCTCCAAATAAAAACAAAATTTCAACCCAATAGAAATAAAAAATTTACACCCAAAAAAGTTAGGTCGGATCCCGAATATCTGAAAATGGAAATGAAAAATATGAATATGGAAAAAATTTAACGGCCATAAAAATTAGGAAAACTGGGAGAAACTCCTTATAACTCAAAAACAGGCCTCCAAAGTAATAAGAGAAGAAAAACGGAGATATGATAATAATAGGTGTCATGAAATACAGAAGGATTTCACCAATAATCATACTAGAGATTTTTACAAAACTTTCACAGAGAACTTGCGAGGATACCAAGCGCCCAGTCTTTGTTTCAAGAAATCCGATGACTCGTTGGTAACTAACACGAAAAATAACTGCAAAATGTTTGCCGAATATTTCAGCACCCTCCTCAACTGCAATATACCCCAAGAAAAACTTAAGTTCGACTTTTCGGGGTTTACGCATCCAGACTCGCAAGCCTCTGATATGGAAAAGATTACGGCAATTATCAAGCAACTCAAAAACAACAAAGCAGCAGGAGAAGATAGGATTATTGCGGAACTCTGGAAACTCAACGATACTACTTTGACGCAAAAACTTCATCATTTAATATCAGCAATATGGAGAACGGAACAGATACCACAGTATTGGAAATGCGCGCTGATACATCCATTGCACAAAAAGGGACACAAAATGGATATCAATAAATACAGGGGAATTTCCTTACTTCCGCTTGCGTACAAAATACTTTCCAAAGCACTCCACTTGGTATTCCACCAAAGTGGAGTACCAAGCTGGATTCAGCAAAGGCCGATCATGTGCTGAACAGATCTGGACTTTGAAGACAATATTACAGATGAGGAAATGTAGAAATACAGTGATCACATTCATTGACTTCAAGAAAGCATGTGATTCGGTAGAACGCGAAACCCTTTTTGAAATCATGAAAGAATTTGGAATCGATCGAAACACCAGAAAAATTATAGAACAGACACTTACCGGTACAACTTCCAAGGTTAAATTTATGGGCGAAGTATCAGATCCCTTCGAAATCGAAATCGGTGTGCGGCAGGGGGACGGACTTTCGCCAATTCTTTTCAATATTGTTTTGGAGAAGATCATTAGGGAATGGGAACTTCACGTAAAAGGCATACAAGTGGGTATCAAAGAAGAAAATAGAATGAATGTCAAATGTCTTACCTTTGCAGACGATATTGCTATCATCACAGACAACAGAACTGAAGCCATTCGCGCCGTGGAAAAACTACATGAAATTGCGCAGAAAACCGGGTTACAAATTTCTTATGATAAAACCAAATACATGGAAAGAAAACCAAAAAATAAATCTTCTCTTATGACAAAACATAGTGAAATTCTGCAAGTCGACCATTTTCAATATCTCAGGGAAGTTATACAGTCCTCAGGTTTAAACCGAATCGCTTATGAACAGAGAATTACCAAACACCAAAACGGCCTACAAACTAACATGGGCTCACTATAACAAAAAGAGCATTTCGGGAGGCGCCAAATTGTGGCATTATAACACAACAATTCTTCCAGAAGCAATCTACGCATCTGAAACAATGGTTATTCACGGTCATTCAAAAATTAGATAGTAGTATACTGAAAAGTACATCTCGATAGGCGCCAAATTGGGGAATTGCAGCACAACCATTCTTTCAGGAGCAATATATGCTGCTGAATCATTGAATCAAAAAGATTTACTTAAGAGATATTCTTTAAAAGATTTTAAAATCAATAGAAACGGCATTTGGATGAAAAGACCTCAGAGTGAACTGTATCAAAAGACAAGTACGATAACGGAAGAAATCAGAAAACGACGAGCAAAGTTCTATGCACATGTCTACAGAATGAAACAGTCCAGAATACCGAAGAAACTACTCAATATAATTATGAATAGTAAATGCGGAACAGAGTGGCTAAAAGAGGTCCAAAAGGATCTACAACGAATCAATATAAAAAATCTCGAAGATCGCACTGAATGTCGCTATAAAATCGCACATGTGAAGTTTGAGCAAAAGTCAAATCGTCAACCTGGATAAAATGGACAAACGAACAGAAGAAAGAACATTCAGAGAGGATGAAGCGTTTTTGGGAGGCAAAAAAGATGAAGCAAAAGTCTCGATAAGTGCGAATTCAAGCTCAGTCGCTCTTCTCATGGGGGACAATCGTAATAATAATATATATATATATATATATATATATATATATATATATATATATATATATATATATATATATATATATATATACATATATATTGTGAAAACTGAGACTCTCAATCAAAATTTTTCAATTAAAACTCTCAGGGAGCTGTCAATACAAATGTTGTCAACAGAAACCAACCTATCACTTTCGAGAGTCAATATTTCAGCAGTAACAGGCCATTTTCAATGTTAAAAACTCCATTTCCGTTGACGTTCCGTTATATATCACACTTAGTCGAAACGAATGATAATTAATTACTATCAATATCATTAGTTCTGACAAGGTTGTGATATACAAAGGAACATCGACGAAAGAAAAGTTTTTGAAATTATTATTATTTATTATTATAGCCTGTTATTGCTAAAAACATTGAATATATATATAAATATATATATATATATATATATATATATATATATATATATATATGTTTATGTATATATATATATATATGATAATATATTTATATATATATATATTTATATATATATATATATATATATATATATATATATATATATATATATATATATATATATATATATATATATATATATATATATATATATATATATATATATATATATATATATATATATATATATATATATATATATATATATATATATATATATATATATATATATATATATATATATATATATATATATATATATATATATATATATTTATGTATATATGTTTTCTTTCCATTTCTCAATTTTATTACAGTTTCTCCTAATGCACCTTACTGGGTACTAGACACTGATTATGAAACATATTCAGTGGTATGGTCATGTGAAAAACTTCCATTAATAAGCACTCGTAAGTAAAAATTTTTTCTGTCATCAACATATTCTATTGAAAATTTTATCATTCAAGGATTTCTGTGGTTGCTGTCGAGAGAGCAAAATGCAAGCGATGAAACTGTAAAAAAGATGTATGCAGTTTTGGACAAGTACAACATAGATAGATCATTTATGGTTAGTACAGAGCAGGAGAATTGTTCATGAGTTCCTACAACTGTACGAAAAAGGGCTTGGCCATTGAATAAAGTATTTTTCCTGATAAAAAGGTCCATTTCAGTGGCAATGACATATTTTGTACAAAACTATGTATTTTGGAAAAAAAAAATAGGTTTGAACTCTGCATGTTTTTTTTGACTTACCACCTCAATATTATGAATTTTGTTTCATAAGATTAATGTGTATGTGTTGACATATTCATTAATTCATCATACTCGTATTTTCGTCTGTTTCTTTACGATATGCAGGAAATATTTTCTATTTTCCTAGTTTCGATTTCTCATTGACATGAAAGTATTGTAATTCGATGTGAATGAAATATTTATTACTGAAGCCATGAAATGCTGAAAGTTCAGCATGAAATTTCCCCTCATTTATAAATCAATTAACCGCGGTAGTTGATTATATTTCTGTAATTTTCTTTATTCTTCCAATACTCAAAGTCTTAACGCATCTCAACGCATGATCATCTCCAATCAAACGTATTGGATAATGACATTCGACGCTAATATCTTGAAAATTACTTTTATGTTCGAATGTTCAAATTTTGAAATTACTTGAAATTGTATCAATGTGAATCTGAAAAATGTCGCACGTTATAATTTTATAGACCACATCCCTTTCATTCAGTTTTTATGTGTTTCTGCTTTTTCATTCCACTGAAAGCCATTGAAAACAATATGAAAAATACAAAAATGTAGTGAAAAGAAGCTTCTGAAAGAAATACATGTAGCAACACAAAATATATATATATATATATATATATATATATATATATATATATATATATATATATATATATATATATATATATATATATATATATATATATATATATATATATATATATATATATATATATATATATATATATACATATAATGAAAAGGAGTATTGCCTGGTAATTTAAGTATAATTGTTGTGGGTTATAGGCAAAAAAAGTAAAAAGTTCTTGGTATCAGAAGCCGTCTTCCTCTGGTAGATATCTGCACTTCCGATCCCACCACAATGTAAACATGAAGCTTAACATCATCAGTCAACTAAAAAACAGAATTATAAACATTATTACAAAGATTACTGTCAGAGCTCACTGTCACGTTTGGAGGTCGTCCTGGTCGACAATGGATATCCAAGAACACTTGTGAGGAGATATCTGTGTAATTCAGTCATTAGACCACTAGCTCTCATCTCTACAACAGATCTTGATATAGACCCTAACATGGACACACAAGCTCCAATAGTTAGATACAGATATTTGCCCTATTTCCATTCTCTCACGGCAAAACTATGTCACATTTTTAGTGAAATAGATGAGCTGAAGGTTGCCAAATACAACTTCATCACTGGCAAAAGTGTTTTCACAAGACTTAAAGATAAAATACCTCCATCTCTAACATCAGACTGCATCTACAGTGTTTCTTGCTTAGATTGTGAAGGAGTATATATAGGTCAAACGTCTCAGACCATTAAAAGAAGAATAACTCTTCATAAGAGCGATGTTAGACTTCGCCCTGACAGATGTGCCTTAGCACTACATTCCTCACAACAGGGACATCGTTTCGACTTCGACAATGTAGGAATACTGGATGTAGCTGTTAGTTACCAGAAAAGGATTTTTTTGGAAATGGTCCACATTAATAATAACTCCAACAGTATCAATAAGAAGACGGACGTTCCCAGACTTACTTGCATTTACAGTTATTTACTCTCTAATCATTTCAGGTAACCTTCGCAACTTCGCAGATATCTCACAACTTTAATAGGCTTTTATGTGTTACGTGTGCAATATGACATTTGTTACTACGGTGATTTTACTCTCTCACCTCTGTGTTCGGTTTTCAGTTTCAATGTCTTCTCTGTGCTCCTGTCATTTCTATTCTGATATTCACCTATTTTTGTTTTTAGTTAGTACATAAGAATATTTCTACATCTATAATTTAATTCAGCTTAATTTTTAAAAAGAGACATTACTGTTTGATGTTTTTGGCCATACCTTTCTTTCCTAGTTAGCCGTAAGTTGTAAATCATAATTTTTATCAGTGGAATTGTTATAAACATCTTTTCCAGAATCCTGATGAAGACTGTAAACACAGTCGAAATATAGACCAGGCAGACAAATTGGATAAAATCTATTCATAGTGGCCTTTTATTTCTGCCTATAACCCACAACAATTATACTATATATACATATATATATATATATATATATATATATATATATATATATATATATATATATATATATATATATATATATATATATATATATATATATATATATATACATATAAATGAAAGTGGACATTGTCGGCATATTCCGCAGATTGTTAGCAGCCGTTGCCACGTGTTTCGAGTGTATTGGCTCTGCTCAGAACGGCGTAGCCAAGTTCAAGTTGTACGAACCTGGAGGTGGAAGCACAAAACAACCAAGAAATACAATATGTGAAGGAACCTTCCAGACTAGCGCGTTTGTTCTCTTTGGATTTGGAGATTTAGAAACTGCTTCGCCCGTGAGGTGACTATTTAACCTCCAAGGATGCTCTAAACCGAGACGTCGAACAATTAAATAAATAATATCTGAAAAATAATATTTAAGAAAATTTAAATTCAAATTTTTTTCTGCATCAAATATTATGTATATATATATATATATATATATATATATATATATATATATATATATATATATATATATATATATATATATATATATATATATATATATATATATATATATATATATATATATATATATATATATATATATATATATATATATATATATATATATATATATATATATATAGATAGTAGTTTAGGATTTACAAACCATTCAGTACTAGTGAATACTTAGTATTTTAATCATTATATCGAAATATTTCAAACGAAACTCTCAGGAAGCTGTCTACACGAATGTTGTCAATGACAACGAACCCATCTCTTTTGAGAGTGAATATTCAGAGCATTTTGGAAAATTCCTCGAAATTGTTCGATGATAATAGCATACAATTGTTTCTTCATTATTATGAACCATCAGTCCATATTTAATCTATCAATCATCGTAAAATTTTTTTTTTTTTTTTATTTTTTTTTTATATTTAATAGTGTTTGCGTTTACTTGATGTAAATCCATTATAATTAAATATAACTTAAATCCAATTGCTTACAGAATAATGATTATTCTGTAAGCATCTGAAGAAGTCGTTTGTATGCTATGTAGTCAATAAAGTGTAAATCATAAGTTCAAGTGTTTGAATTTAAGTTATATTCAAGTGAAATTTTTCAGTCCATATTCAATCTATCAATCATCATAGAAGTCATCGATTCTTGATCGATAGAATAAATATGGACTGAGGATTCATAATAATGATGAAACATTTGTATCCTATTATTATTCAACAAGATCGATGAATTTTTCGAAACGCACTTGATATTCACTCTCGAAAGTGATGGTTTCGTTCTAGTTGACAACATTTGTAGACAGCTCCCTGAGAGTTTTATTTAAAATATTTATACATATATATATATATATATATATATATATATATATATATATATATATATATATATATATATATATGTACAATTACAGAGAAAAATAACAAATTAGACGCAAATGATAAGGAATGAAAAAAATTCAAGAAAAAAACGAAAAGGAGAGTATAAGCGAATATTTAAAACGCAAATACAATTAGAATAAATTGAAATTGTAATAAACAACAACTACATTGAACAAAATGAAATGTTTTCTATTAGAGAGTCACATATAGCCAAGAGATGTTAATGAAAGAGAGTTGATGAAATCAACTATAATATAATTGAAATAAATTGCAATAGTAATACAAAGTAACCGAATGAAACAAAACTCAAATTTAAATATTATATATATATATATATATATATATATATATATATATATATATATATATATATATATATATATATCAAAGTGTTCCGCTTCAGAACAAGCTTTGTTGCGTGAATATTTATTTTGCTCAGAAGAAATGACGAGACGGTCGAATAGGGTATTTGACTGCAATAAAAATATAGATCAAAATATTGTTAGGTCGTTCATAGTAAATATTATTTTGAACCAATATTTTTATTTTAAACCAATATAGTCATTACATCCTCTCGCAATATATATGATTTTTGAAAGGAATCAATAATAAAATAAACAAAATTTCATATTTGATCACGTGATTGAAAACGCACTGGATTTCCTAAAACGCGAGTGACAACACCGTGCAGGAAACAAAGCCAACAGTCAACAAAGGATAAAGTTCATTTCTCTGATGTATTCTCCTACATACATTCATGGTTTTTTACAAATAAGGTACAACATATTCTTCAAACATTGAGTTTTTTTTCTAACTATATTTGTCTCTATGTCAGAATCTGAAGTAATTGATGACGACGAGGCTACAACTGATGGAAGATAGTTGAAGTCATTATCAGACTCCTCTTTATTGAGTAAATTAATTTTCTTTCTAACATTGACAACCTGACCTGACAGAAAAGATCTTTCATCACATTTAGTGATTATAAAAGACGATGTCATAGTCGAAGTGGTAGGAATTTTAAACGGAGAAAGGCAAATATAGCTTGTACTTGATTTTGTTTGTACTGACTTGCTTCTTTAAGACACTCTGATATTTGTTTGGACTTGTTTGTCCACACTACCGATAGGCTCAGTTGATGTTTCTTTGTCACAATAGGTTGGTACTGAAAACACATAATATTCATTAGTTTTTCCAAATGACATGATAATAAAGGATTACATCCAAATTACGTACCAATAATTTCCTCGGCCATTTCATGTCATCATTCAGTGCGCTTGTTCCAGGATGCACATCTGGTGCAGCTTTTGTTTCTTGATCAATATTGGTTCATAACCGTTTGATGTAGCCAGTTCGTAACATGGTAGGGTCTGACAGTCTTTTCTTGCGATCAAGCTGACATTCAAACTTAGATGGCATAGCCCCTTTAACCATGATTATAGCTTTGCTGAAACCCATTTGATATTGTGTATACTTTGCCATATCTTTTTCCATCTGCAATAACAGTTTTATCATCGTTAATCTTAAACAAACTGATTGGTAATTTACGTGAAACGGAATGAAATAGTTTTAAAATTGATGTCGATAGTTTAGCTAGCAATTTGATAAAGCCAATAAATGACATTTGGAAAATGTTATTTTCCGAATAACATTTGTGTAGACTAACATAACAATAATGTATAGAAGGAAATGTCAATGATAAAACAGTTAGGTATAGTAACAATTATCAAAATAGATGGATCTTTAATGATATTTTCACAAATATGAGAGAAAGAGATAATAAGTATGAATGTGCAGCTTGAGAGTATTCGATTGTGTCAAGGCAGGAATATAAACGTTTGAGAAATGAGGTTGTAACAATGATGAGGAAATCAAGAGAAAGACATTTCATAGATATCTTAGATACAAATAAAAAAAAATCGTAACAACTATGGAAAAATCTGAAACAATTATTACCGAATGATACTTATAATACACCATATGCCGTGGTTAATAGCTTAATAGTACGAGAGAAAAAATATATTGCTTGGAGTTTTAATCTTCACTTTGTAGAAAGTGTACAACAAATAATTGATTCTATAATTCCGATACATGACCAACGAATATTTCTTACACTCTATACCAAAAATAGTGAGAATGTATCATTTTGAGGAGATTGAATATGAAATACTGGAAAAAATTCGTTAGAAGTTTGAAGAAAACAGATAGTTGCGAAAATGAATAAACAGTCAAGATACTGAAGGATGCTTTTGACATTTCTGGATATAGATTTTCAGATTTAGTCAACACATCACTGGCACATGGCGTTTTCCCGAAAGATTGGGAATGTTCATTAATACCTATGCCAAAAATCTGCAACACTGTTAAAATAGAGCAAATTCGATCAACAAATTTACTACCACCACATGGGAAAATTTCAGAATTAGTAGTAAAAAAGCAGGTTTTAGAATTATGTGGAAAATTTTCTGTAATGTCTGAGTTTCAATCTGGATTCAAAAGAAATTGCTCTTGGGAGACAGCAATATTTAGCATATGTGAGGAATGGTTTGGTGCTATAGATGAGTGAGAAACGGTTGTAGTAGTATTATTGGATTTTGAAAGAGCTTTTAAAACGTTTTGTAGACCATTATTATTGAAAAAACGGAATGAACTTGGTTTTGCAGGAGTAGTAAATGATTGGTTCATATCATACTTGGATTCGCGAACACATAAAGTTGACTTTAATAGCATGCTGTCGGATAGCACGAAAGTGGACGTATGAGTACCTCAAGGAACTGTCTTAGGTTCGTTGTTGTTCTCTTTATATATAAACGATATTGTCTCTCACGTGAAAAAATGTTCTATACGTTCATTCGCTGATGATACTTTGCTCTTTATTTGTGGCAAAGATATTAGGAATATGACAGAGGGGATCAATAGAGACCTTTCTGCAATTAAGGAATGGTTATGAGGCAATAGCTTACCTCTTAATGTTGAAAAATCTAACTTCATAGTTTTGTGTACAAGTAAAACCCTTAAAACCAATAAAAATTAGGATTTAACTATAAAGATTGATGAATAAAAAATCAGAAGAGTAGAAACAGTAAAATATTTGGGCATTATGTTAAACGAAAAATTGAGTTTCCATGATCATTTTGATTTGATATCATCTAAAAATTCTGAAAGAATTTTTCGAGAAGAATAGGAAAAAAACCTGTCGACATATGTGGAACTATTGTTGTTCAAATCAATAATAATGCCACATTTTCAATAATGTTTCACATTGTTATTTGGTTTGACTGAAGAAAAAATTCAAAAATTACAGAAGTTACAGAATGGAGCCATGCGAACCATTTTGTGCAATAGGTATACCACTGTCAAAATAATGCTGAACTGTTTGGAACTAATTCTGTGAAACACAGAATACTCTTTGCTTCATATATATTCATATTCAAAATAAAAAATCACTTGCTTCCATGTAATGTGATTGAAAATGTTACATATGTCACTGATATGCATGTATACCTAACACTAGAAATACTGATAGTTTTTATAAGTATTCGAAAATTTAATCTCTCTAATGCCAAAAATAACATATACTATGACGGATTTGAGGCTTTCAATAATTTACCGAATATATTGAAAACTAGTACTAGTATTAATATATTTGAGTGTGATCTTTTAAAGTATATTTCAAATAATGAAACAGGTATATTCTTGAAAATTGACAGTTCAAAATATGTAGATTTGAGTATAGCTTCAGCTAAATAAATTCTATTATTATTATTATCATCATTGATTGGCCTCTGGCTGAAATACAACTCACATACAATAAAGTGTTGAAGTTTTATTATTTTAAATCTTTCATTATACCACAGTATAGAAATATAAAAATAGCAATAAAATCCAATTTATTCCGACCAAGATCAGCAATAAAATACGTACGTAATTAATAACCTCAAAATATAGTAGAGTGTATAAATAACACTATAACGAATAAGTAATAAAATCAACTCGTTATTTATGTATGAAAAATAGGGTAGAAATCATTCTTTACCTTAAAGTGATCCTCACACATGAAAGCGTGAGATTTCATAGCTATATCTTGCGGGTTTCTACGAGAGGGAATTAACCACTTTTCAAGAATTTAAGTGTTCGTCGGAAGGTTCACAAACATTTTCTCCGGGGTTTCAATAGATGTGTTAGTATATTGAGGCACTACGCACCATTCATGAGACATTTTATCGCAGTAAAGTTATAAAATCGTCAACAATCACTAAATTTTATAGCTTACTGTGTTTATTGCATCGTGACATCACCACATTAAAAGTAACCTGTATAGCAGTGTTTTCACTAATCTTTCAACTTCACTAATTCAATACCCAGACTGAAAAAACCTTTCGACTGGCATTTGACAAATAGTATCGACAAATTGAATAATGAACTACAACTAGTTTCGAATAATTAGTGAGATTTTTAATGAGAGTACAAAACTCAAAATCAATTTTTTCTTGTTTATATGTCACAATTAATACACATGAGATTGTTAAGGTTCCTTTTTTCAATGTCATTTACTTATTCAATAAGATGCTTCAGATTGATTAATTCAAGTTACAATTCTTCAATTTTCTTCACTAATTACGCCAATAAGAGAGCCATTCAATAAAATTTCGATATAAAGTTATTATATGAAGACGATATAATATAAGAAATGAAACTAATTTATACATGTAGATATTTCTGAAGTACATCTGATGAGGCCAATGAGTTGAAGGAGCAATTGTTAAATTTCAACCAAATGAAAAAGTTCACGAATCTGACTTAAAATTATTTACAATATGATTATCCTCACATTTCAGTAGGAACTGAAAATTTTTCAAGTTGTCAGCTTCATTTTAACAAAATCCAATTATGTTTTGTATGAGTAGGTATGATAAATTTCCATTCCATCAATCATCATTATTAGTTCTTTCGAACAACAAATTTTTCACTATTTCTTTGCAAAGGCTTCAATACTTATCAGCAGGTCTAAGCTTAATGACTTGAAGTCCACTTAAAAACTGAAGGTTGAACAAAAAATTGGAAAGTGCATTCAATTTTATCTACCATTTGATAGTTATTAGAATACGGGCAGTCACTGATAAAACAGTTTTGGAAAATTGAGTAACACTATCATGATCAAGTTCGGAATAATACTTGTACTGTTTTCTTCTGAAATTCGAAGCCAAATTCCATATTTTGGTACATGTCCACAAGTCAGTGTCCAAGAGAATTTCGATTTGACTAAGGTGAGTTTAAAAATTTCTGAAAATTGATTATATGATAATAAATTGATAGATAATGAAATATATTCAATTCAATTGTTTAGGATCCACTGGATAACATGAAACGTGATATTTTTACAATTGACTGTCAATTCATGCATTTTATCTAATGTTAACTTGCGAAATATTTGAATTATTATAACAGGTATATATGCAAGCAATATTTATTTCCATTCACAGTATATGGGAAAATGGTATGAAGCTTACAAATATTTCATTATTTTTGAATTGTTTGGAAAATGCATAGAAGCAGACTATTCCGTAAATGATAATGGGACTGTCACAGTTCGAAACACAGAGATAATAGAATTGTAAGAATATTAGCTTATTGGCATACATAATATTCATGCATTAGCCATGATTTGGTATTTCAGCATTGAAAGGAAAACAGATATTGTAGGAATTGCAAGAGCCAGTGGAAGTGTCGAAAAAGCTAAACTAATTGTGAAATTTTCTGTTTTCGGCTGTAAGTATATAATAATCAATAATCGAACTATCATGCAAGAATATATATATATATATATATATATATATATATATATATATATATAATCCATCATTAAGAAGCCCGAAATTGTACGTTCTGCAGATTATACGAAGCCCGTTGCAGTTTTAGGAAGCCCAAAACGGGCTTCCTAATTTTTTGTGTGTATATCGCATTATAATGGTTGAAATCCTTTCATGATAGCGGTTCAAAAACTATCGTTGATAACGTAGCCACTGATTCATCAGAAAATGCTAGAATATTTCAAAACCATGAGGTAGATATTGTGAAAACAAACGTTATTTAAAATCGCTATGGGCTTCTTAATGCCGCGCTACGTCTGTATATATACACTGGTTAGTACTCCATATCCAGCGCTAGGAGGCCTGTTCTTATCGTCAGCAAGTTCTTATCGCCACAGATTAAATATGCGCTATGAATCGGCAACATTGCTCTTCAGTATAAAATATCGAGAGTAGGTAGTATTCAGCATTTCAATGAACTAAACATACATATTCCTTAAATCGTAAGTAGGTATTACCTATGAATAAAAGTGAAATAAAACTCTCGGTATATAAATATAGGAGATTTTCATTATCTACCTAGATGTACATAAGAAATTATCTAAGATATTTATGACAAAAATACTAATTCCTAACAGTTTCACCAGATTAATTGAGGCTCTAGTTCAATAGATCAGTTTTTGAAGGGAGTGATAAGGAATATAGAAGATGTCATTTTAAAAATATAGTAGATGTCGTCTCTGTAGTGTAGTGAGAGAGTGAGGCTCTCACGAGGGAGATCTGGGTTCGAATCCCAGCTAAGACTTTTGTGTATTCAGTTTTATTTGAAAGTAATATGAAAAAAATTTTGATTTTCACCCAGTTTTTATAGTTTTTTTTGATATGTGCTCAAAAATTCCTCCCATTCGTGCTTTTTCGGAGTTAGTTTATTTATATGTTCTCTGAAATAGTCCATCATAACTTTCTTCTCTTCGTTGAACCAACCAGCTCTAGAAAATTGTTTTTTGTTATTAGTTCAATTTTTTTTAATATGCCAAAAGGTGGAGCCAATCGTTAGTATCATTTTCTAAAATGTTCTCCTCTATTTCTAGTTCTTCAATTTCTGTAATGTCTTCCTCTACATCCGATTCTGAAGAGAGGAAAACATCGGCTTCTATTCCTATTTCGTTCAAGTTTTTGCCCTTGAATTCGCTGCCTTTTCCTTTCTCTGATAGAAGAAGTACATTTGCAACTTTTACTGTTTGATATATAAAGAAAGGATTAGAAAAAAATCATGTGTTATTACAATAAGTTGATATTACTGAATAACTGCAAAACTCAGCAAGTAAAACTGTTTAAATAAATCTGTTGACCGACTATTCAAATATAATAAATGGTAGCAAAAATATTATGCATTTTCAAGATTCGAACAATCACATGTCTTTCGAATGAAAGATGAAGTCATAAACAAGAGAACATTGAAAATTTAGGAATGATGCATTCAAATTCAAGGCCAATGTGTAGTTGAAATAGATTCTTTTGATATAGTATACATTCATCAGAATAGGCATTTTGCACCGAATCACGTTCTTCAATTCAGTTTGAAAATAAAGTAAATTGCAACAGATGTGACAACATATTACTGACTTCTATTTTTCTGACACATTTCCTTCATATATTATGTATTTATGAGAAATCTCGTTATGGTGGAGACCGAAACGTACCTAGTTGTTTTAATTTCATTCTTGGCAAAAATAGTTAACAACAATATGATGAGCATCGACTTGTTATATTAATCAAAGAAGACCCCAGAGTATTCAAATTATTGTGTTGATGATAACCGAAAAATTCAAACATTATAGATTTGAATGTGTTCAATTAAGAACGAAATATGAAAGTAATGTAAAACATGAAAAACGCGCCAAACATTTGAAATGGTTTTTGTATATTTAAAAAAAAATTCATCTCATTTCAAAGAAATTTTTGATAAGCTATTTTAAGATCTTCAGAGTTCAAAACGGATATGAATTTAAAAATTCCACCTGACGAAGTCTATCATTCAGTCTGAGAAATTGAGATTTTATAGAGTAGAAAAATATTAATGTTTTGATGATTATTTCGTGACTAGATGAAGAAAAATTTTCAACATTACATTTCGATTTTTGATCGCTTGAAACTGACGACGAAGGTTTCAGCTGCCTGCACGTATTTTGTTCAGAAGTGTATCTTTGCAAAAATGCCATTTGATGGTCTTCAGGGCGAGTATCAAACAATATCTTCTGATCTGAAATCCAAAATATCATTTGCTTCTGTAATTTGAATTATCTGCAATTGTAGTCGTTATATAGGAATTGCATAATTTCATATGAAATGAAGTATGCATCTGCTCGTATGTCCTCAGTTTTCATATAGTCTTTATAACTTAGCCCTTTGAACATTTCTGGTTTAACGATGCTGCTACTATCTGACTATGTTCAAAAGATTATTGCAGAGGAGTCTGAATACGTTTCTTAAGGAAAATACAACAGTGAATTGCTTTTGGATGAACTAGATAGATAAGTATACTCATTCAATGAGATTTCTGATTCAGATGGCATCCAATCTCTTACTGATGAGGAATTGAAATAATTTTTAATAGATGTTTTCTAAAAACAAAAAGAATAATTTACATTTAAGCCGGAAAATATAAAACAAAAACACATACAAACAACTTATATCAAAATCATTAGAATTGCATAAAACAGTTCATTCAATTTGTTTCATAATGAAAACTCAGAAAGTTTGATGATGTAATTTCAGATTGTCTGTCTCAAGACGATTTCCGATTTTTTGGTCAACAAGCATTTTTTCTCAATGATAACATACAGAAGATTGGACTACAGTTAAACTTTCACTTACGATTTTATGTTAGGATTGCAAACACAACAATTTTAATGTTCAATATTAAAAGGAAACGTTTTCCTATAATTGCGATAAGACTACACAGCAGCTGTAAATGAACCATTTTTTTGTATTTTTGTTTCAGAATACGTGAGTGAAAATACGGAATATTGTTAATTATTTTTTTTTTAACCGAAGAACATCTATTCACTTTATACAACGCGTATAGTATTGACACTTCTGAGTTATCCAGCGCAGAATTTTTTGGTTTCATTGAAATTTCGAAAAATATGAGGAATATTCAGAACTCAATTGCAAGTCTTTACAGGATTCTCAATTCAAATCAAAATATTTATTGAAAACATAAGTACCTTTCTCGCAGTATTCTTATTTTTTGGTCGAATGTTTCGCTTCTGATTCAAAAAAATCTGTTAATTTCGCACATAAACTTTGGTCGTCGGAAACAATAACCGCTTTATCTTTTAACGCCAATTTCAAAATATTATTTAAATGCTAAATTACGAATGAAATGATAACCGAAATGCAATACCCAAAGATAATGATTATAGGTGATAATAATGATATGTCTTTTACTAACTTATTAATTTTCATTCAGTGTTTGAAATATGTAAGAAATAGATTCACTGAAACGAAAAATTCATTCAATACAAGAAATAAACATTATGTATTTCTTAAATTGTACAAAAATAATTCACTTTTTTCTGAAAGAATTATGAAAAATATTTTCATTTTCACCCAGTTTTCAATGAGCTTTTCTCGTCAGAAACAACAACCGCTTTATCTTGTAACGCCAATTTCAAAATATCATTTAACTACTAAATTACGAATGAAATAATATCCGAAATGCAATATCCAAAGATAACATTCCTCATTTTAAAAACAAATCACTCAACTAAATCTTAGTTAACGCCGACAACATCGCCGGGCTTCATCTAATGCGAAATATATATCAAGTGTAAAAACGCGGTCTGCATAAAAGCGAAAAGACGTATACAACAAACATATACCGCTTCACACACCCTTACTCCTTCTACCGGGCTTCACTTCACCTTCAGTGTGTACCGGGCTTCGTTTCATCCGTAGTATGCGTATATATATATATATATATATATATATATATATATATATATATATATATATATATATATCAAATTTGCGAGTATATCAGGGTCGGGGTCAATGACATTAGTCAGTTCCTTTTACTATTTAATCCTCAATATTTTGTCTCTTATTTGGAGACTTCTTCAGGAGGCTCTACAACATAAAAGCACAAAATTGAAATCTTAGAAAATTCAGATATACAAAAACAGAAAAAACTCATAAGGTGGAACTAGTCACAATAATTGAAATATATAAACTTTAGACACATCGGTAAGGTGGAAAAAATAAAACAATAACAATTCAGAGCTAGCGTGCAGAACGAGAACTACGGGAAAACTGAGATAAAACAAACAACACAAGTGTACTGCACCTACCATCATCATCGTAGACGTTTCAACGCATGAAAAATTTTTTGCGGTAATGAATACAAACCAAGTTAAAACTAGAATTCTTGCTATATCCCGCTCACAATTGGGAGCAGACGTTGATACGTGTTTCGAGCTCATTGGCTCTCCTGAGAACGGTGTACCTAAGTTCAAGGTGTTCGAACCTGGAGATGGAATCAACAAAAAAAAGTTTGAAAATAGTCTCCACTGTTAGGCTCTCAACGTGAACACTGCGGATTTGAAAATTTGGTCAACGTATCACCTTTGTGTTGACTATTTATCCCTCACGGAGTCTTCAACAAAAAAAGTGAATAATGATTGAGAATTTTTTAGCGTTAATAAATAAGTACAAACCAAGGCAAATGTAGAATTCTTGGTATATCCAGCTTTTTCAATGGAAGCAGCCGTTGCAGAAATCAACATCTAAGAAAACACGCATAAATGAAGTCTATAGTCTATAATAAGAACTAATAACAATATTATCAAACTGTAGTGGTTCCAAAAAAAGACTGCATCAAGAAGATATATCCACCGAGATCGAATCAGACTTGGGGTTTGAAGTCATTTTTATTGAACGGATGTTATATAGGGTTAGATCTATATGCCATCCTCAATACCTCAGATCTGCTGAAATCAGGATCTTCAACATATTTTTCGGAAATGGATACTCGGGACCTTTTCTGGCGAAATGTTTCCAGCACTTTTGAACGACCGATTCTTTCAAGTCTATTGATAACACTGCTATAAACGATGATATTCCTCAAGAGAGCAGTTCCATCAATTTTGTTTCATTGCCCTTCCTTTATGGAATAACAGAAAAGCTAACCTATGCTTGGTGGTGTTCCTGAAATTGAAAAGGCCAGATATAATCCATTTTCTGTCCGTAACCTGTTTAGCAAGTTGAAGTACTAAATATTATCACAAGCCATGTCGGATTGCATTTATCTTATACGATGCAATGACTGTCAATCAGTTTACATCGGTCAGTCGACCCAATGTTTAAAAAGGACTTTGGCTATCCACAGAAATGATGCTTGAAATTTATGCATCTCATTCAGAGCATTAATTTGATTTTGATGAACAGAAAATTCTCTCCATTGAGTCCAACTATGAGAAAAAAAGCTTCATGGAGTTATGCTATATTAATAATACCCGTATTGACATCACCAAATAACTGATATTGAGAGCCATAGTTGTGCCATTTTCTGTTCGTGACGTGTTTAGCATGTTTGAAATTCAAAATATCAACACGAGCCATGTTGGATTGCATTTATCTCATACTGTGCAAGGACTGTCGATCAGTTCACATCGATCAGACGACCCAATGTTTAAAAAGGAGGTCAGCTATCCAAAGAAGTGATGTCAGATAACAACCGCAAAGATGCGCACTTGCAAATCACGCATCTTCTTTAGAGCGTCAAATTGATTTTGACGAACCGAAAATTCTCTCCATTGAGTCCAATTATGAGAAAAAAAAGCTTCTTGGAGTTATGCTATATAAATAATACTCATATTGACATCACCAAATAATTGATATTGAGAGCCATAGTTGTGCCATTTTCTGTTCGTGACGTGTTTAGCATGTTTGAAATTCAAAATATCAACACGAGCCATGTTGGATTGCATTTATCTCATACTGTGCAAGGACTGTCGATCAGTTCACATCGATCAGACGACCCAATGTTTAAAAAGGAGGTCAGCTATCCAAAGAAGTGATGTCAGATAACAACCGCAAAGATGCGCACTTGCAAATCACGCATCTTCTTTAGAGCGTCAAATTGATTTTGACGAACCGAAAATTCTCTCCATTGAGTCCAATTATGAGAAAAAAAAGCTTCTTGGAGTTATGCTATATAAATAATACTCATATTGACATCACCAAATAATTGATATTGAGAGCCATAGTTGTGCCATTTTCTGATCGTGACGTTTTTAGCAAGATTGAAATACAAAATATTAATACTAGCCATGTTGGATTGCATTTATCTCATAAGGTGCAAGGACTGTCAAACAGTTTACATCAGTCAGACGACCCAATGTTCAGAAAATAGGTTAGCTATCCAAAAAAGTGATGCTAAATTTATGGGGTTATAGGGTAAGATCTATATGTCATCTTCAATACCTTAGATCTCCTGAAATCAGACTCTTTAATATATTTCTAGAAAATGGATACTCGAAATCTTTTCTGGAGAAATGTTTCCAGCATTCTTGAACGACCGGTTCCTTCAGGTCTGTTGATAAAACTGCTATTAACGATGATATCCCTCAAGAGATCAGTACCATTCGTTTAAATTCGTTGTCCTTCATTCATGGATTGACACTGAAGTTAACCTATACTCTTGATGGTGTTCCTAATATTAAAGTGGCCAGATATAAGCCATTTTCTGTCCGTGACCTGTTTATCAAGATGAAAAACAAAATACCTACACTAGCCATGTCAGATTGCATTTATTTCATACGGTGCAAGGACTGTCAAACAGTTTACATCAGTCAGACGACCCAATGTTTGAAAAGGGTTAGCTATCCATAGAAGTGATGCCAGATTGCAACCACAAAGATGCGCACTTGAAAATCAAGCATCTTCTTTAGAACATAAGTTTGGTTTTTAAGATCCAAAAATTCTCTCCATCGTATCCAATTACAAGAAAAGAACCTTCTTGGAGATGTGCTATATCAAGAATACCCTTAATAACATTAACAAAAGAACAGATTTTGAGAGTCTCAATTGTGTTTATAGCTACCTGTTATCGCTGGATGAGCCTGGCCAAATTTCCAATGGCTAGGACCGTCGGTCAGGATGTGATTGTTTTCTGTGACAATACAGATTGTACGTTGATGTGATATACTTATACGTGTCTATGATTTAACCTTGCTTTATGTGTTTGTTTAGATGTCATTTATAGATCATACGTTGTTAAGCACTGTATGTTGCCTTTATATTGCAATTAACTGTTGGATGACTTTTTTGTCGTTTTTGTTGGTTTATTGACTTATGTCAGATGTGGGTCTCTTTTTCTACAATTTGCAACTATTCGATTGAAACCTTGTCTATATTTTCAGTATTCCTGAAGAAGAACCGAATTGAGTTCGAAATATGGAATTGCTGACGATTAGTCGTTTAAATTAGTTCTGCCCACCTTTTGCCGATAACCCAAAAATATTTTTGAAAAGCTATCATTACAGCGATACTCTCTCATATATATATATATATATATATATATATATATATATATATATATATATATATATATATATATATATATATATATATATATATATATATATATATATATATTATTATTATTATTTCGATTGTTCCCCATGAGGAGAGCGACTGAACTTGAATTCGCAATCATTAGGAATTTTGCTTCATCTTTTTTGCCTCCCAAAAACGCTTCATCCTCTCTGCATGCACTTTCTTCCATTCATCTGTCCACTTTACTCCAGGTTGACGATTTACTTTTTGCTTGAACTTTATATGTGCAATTTCATAGCGGCATTCAGTGCGATCTTCGAGATTTTTTATATTGATCTGTTGTAGATCTTCTTGGACCTCTTTTAGCCACTCTGTTCCGCATTTACTATTCATAATTATATTGAGTAGTTTCTTCGGTATTCTAGACTCTTTCATTCTGTAGACATGTGCATAGAACTTTGCTCGTCGTTTTCTGATTTCTTCCGTTATCGTATTTGTCTTTTGATGCAGTTCATTTTGAGGTTTTTTCATCCAAATACCGTTTCTATTGATTGGCCCGTAAATCTTTCTGAGAATTTTTCGTTCTTGTTTTTCTATTTCTCTAATTCTTGAATGGCCGCCAATAACCATTGTTTCAGCTGCGTAGATTGCTTCTGGGAGAATCGTTGTGTTATAATGCCTCAATTTGGCGCCTCTCGAAATGCACTTTTTGTTATAGTGAGCCCATGTTAGTTTGTAGGCCCTTTGGAGCTTGGTTATTCTCTGTTCATTAGCGATTCGGTTTAAACCTGAGGACTGTATAACTTCCCCGAGGTATTTAAAGTGGCCTACTTGCAGATATATTGTATATATATATATATATATTTATATATATATATATATATATATACACAATTTAGGTGACAGGAATCATCTGTCTGGTGATGTGTTTGAAAAGTCCTTCAATCATAACAATTCTCGATATTTTGACAGTTTTTTGTGTCACAAAGATGTTTTCGTTTCATTGGTTGTATGTCTAGCATTTTCAATAATTCCTGCTCGATGTTTCGTCTGTTAAGCGGGTATTTGTTGGGTGTGTTTTTGTACAATTGCTTTCCTACAAGCTGGTAGTGTGACACCGTCGTTTCTTCCACTCATATTCTTGTGTTTTCTATCTCAATGAATAGTTTCTCGTATTATCCATTTCTGGAACTGCCACATGCCCGATAGTTTCAAGGTATTTTTGATATGGCTCATTTGATTTATGCGTGGAACAAGAGATTTACTTACGAATAAGTACGAAAGACGTACTTGCATTATTATTCCCAATGTTCACAGGTTGTTCTTTGACCCTTTAAAAGATTCTTCTATTCGATTGACATATACACTATTTAGAACACTTCGATTATTATTTAGAACAGGCGATTGCGTAAACACGCTTATTCTCCGGAGGAATTCGATTTCTGTCGTGAAAATTATTTCGGTGCAATATCCGTCGAATTCTATCCGTAGTGTGTTTATATACTTCTTTCATATTAGAAATATAGTTTTTCGCCGATTTTTCACCATTTCGTTTTGGAAAGATTTCATCCACATGCTTTTGAGAGAAACCATTTTGTATGGACGCTTTTTTAAGAAGGACAATTCTGAATTACAATTTTCCCACTATTTCCAATTTTAGATAGTGGTTCGTTCGGGTTGGTTTGCGATATTCACTGTGCCCTATTTAACTGTAATCAGTTCCATAAAATTGTAGGTCCAGAAATGGGACACTTTCTGGAATTTTGAGGTAGTAGCTTGAATCAATTCAACATAGCTTCGAAAGTTCTGCAATCAGTTGACGCAGACTTGAATGTCGTTTCTTAACCGCCCGATTTTTGTCGTGCAAAATAAAAGAGATGGTTTTAGAAACGTGAAGATAAAAGTTAGGAAGGAGAAATTATACAACAGGAACGTGCCTTATTTCAAGCAAATACCTCATGTGAATTCCCAACTCGTTACCAGTTCAAGAGGCGCAAACTGACATATTGACCTCCAAGTTCACTTTATTATTCACATTATATTCAATATCTGAGGCAACTGAGACAATTCAAAATGAATTCCGTTAACTTCCAAAACATCAAAAACTTTACATCACATTAGATTTATAATAACATGATATGTGTTCGTTTCAACACTTCTTTTCAACCTTTTTAATTCGCCAACTATCTTATTGATTTAAAACTTATACTTTCATATCACGTGAATTGTAGATCAAATTAATCAATTCATCAATTTTGAAATATGTTTCAGTTAAAGTTGACGCGCCATATTGGGTACTTGAGACAGACTATGATTCATATGCCGTTATTTTGTCGTGTACCGATTTGCTACTAATAAATACTAGTAAGTTGAAATGATACCATTTGAAATTCTACTCCATCATTATTCAAAATGTTTCAGGATTCGTGTGGATTCTGACAAGGGAGAGAGCTCCTCCAGATACAGTCATCCAGAAAGCTTACGATGTGTTGGATAAGTTGAAAATATCCAAAACTTTCTTAATGCGTACGAATCAGTCTAATTGCCCTGCACCAAAATGAATTATAATACATTTTTTAATAGTTCAATAAATTGCAAAAAGGTTATACAAGACTTTGAAACATTCAAGAAATATATATATATATATATATATATATATATATATATATATATATATATATATATATATATATATATATAAATAAATAAATATATATATATATATATATATATATATATATATATATATAAAATATATATATATATATATATATATATATATATATATATATATATATATATATATATATATTTATATATATATAAATAATATTCTGGAATATATTTTCTTTGAATTTTTCTATAATTTTGAAATTAACTAGAGTAGCATTCGAACCACTATCGTAGATTCCAGACAGTCTTTTATTATTGATTTTGACATTCAAACAAATAAGTGGTGTTCTTCCAGGTTTTTTGAACTAGTGTTACCAATAAAATGAACCTTTTTTTTATCTTTATTCCAGCACACTTCCATTGTTTGAAAACGCCATGAAAGCCTAATTTCTCACACATTTTACAATGTTTTTTTTCTTGCAACCTGCTTACTTTCATTCTTAAACATTATAACGTTATAATTTCGTTTAGTGTCATCTTTTCGTCAGAGTTTAGTTTTGTGAGGTTAGGGGTACTCTTTCGTCCTACTGTTAAGTAGGTCTAATTGTCATGTTGTGTTTTTCTGAGACGATGGAAGTTAACCTGAATGAAAAAAAAGTTGCTTGGTATTTTTTTCGGAAAAATTACTCGTTCTTTTATGGAAATTTGCTTTGCCGAAAAGAATAAGTATTCAGTATTGGGATCATTTGATGGAGGATGAATTCTTCTGGCATTTTTTGGTTTTTTGAAAATTGTGAACAGAAGAAGTGCCCTTCAGAGGATCAGAGAACGTGTTCTTGAAAAACAGTGTACCGCACACTACATCTTTGCGTAAGTCCAGGTATTTTCAGTTTAGTTTTGATTATTTGTTTCATGGAGGCTTTTGTTTCAGGGTTTTTCGATTTCATTTTCATTTTTACGTTTACTTTTAGATTTCTCCGTTTTGTTTTTTTTTTGAGTACAGGAATTATTGAGAATCACTATTTGGAGAAGGTTTGGTAGAAGATTTTGAGCCTAAAGCTGCAGGATTGAGTACGCTTGGTTTGGTGAGAGTATTCCAGTACATTATTTGAAGAGACAATTGATATAATGATTTTATTTTTATTTTATTAGTTTTGAGTTTACTTTAATTGAATAATTGTTTAATTTATATGCTGAAGATTCCTTTGTAGTTAAACATCCATTATATATTTCTTTTTTTAGTATTTCAAATTATTAATTTTCTTTTATATTTAATATATATATATATATATATATATATATATATATATATATATATATATATATATATATATATATATATATATATATATATCATTTATCGAACCAAGTGGATATTTCTGTTAGGGGGAACTAAGATTGAGAACTGTTAGACCTGGGGGAGTTGTCGTTTGATCCTCCAGAGAACCAATTGAATTGTACCGAGAACATTAACCCACGCAATCTTCACTGAAGCTATCTGTGGTGTTTTACAATACATTCAACTGTCAGTTCTCGCTCAGCAGTCAGGTTTTGAACCTTAGTACTCAGGTTTTGAACCAGAGGTTAAGCGCAGGTATATATCTTGTGTATGTGAAATCGAAGTTGTATACAAATCTATAACTAGACAGCTAAAGTAGGTTATAACATCTCTCATTTTTTTTCGATATTTTATTGTAAGTTCCAAAATATTCATCATTTTTAACGTTGAACTTACTTCTTTACTGTTGAAGTTTTCATACACGTTACTAGGCAAACCACAAACAATAAGATTAATTCCAGTTTTTTCAGTCATTCTGGAATCCGTTTCTTATAGAAGTCTTGCTTTCTCAAGCGTATATTCTAATAAGATCCACTTACATAATGATAATTATAAGCGTAAAATACCTGACTCCAATTTTTACCAGCATACGTGCCTGAAACGTGTTGTGGCCCTTGATTCCACGTTTCACAAATTGATAATTTACTAAGTCTTACCTTATACCATTCCACCGCATTTTTCTCCAGGAATAACCTCAGTATCTGGATTTTGCTCACATCTAAATCCACTCTCAAACAATCACATTCTTTGTCCAACAGATTTATCCATTCCTCGGCATTCTGGCTACCATTGTATTTATCCAACACAAAATTTTCAACATTAGAGAAGATATCCAATTCCTCAGATTTCATGGTTTTGTTTTCATTTGTAGTCGCTGTTTGATTACATTCAGCTAGAAGTTAGTCTTGATAAACAAAATTCACTTCTTCGTCGAAATATAATCCGACCATATCTTCTGGCAACGTGACCACAACTTCTCGATATTCTCCACGGTTTGAAATAACTTCCACAGCTCTGTTCACACTTGGGATGTTTAACAAACTCTTATGTTCCTCTGCATTCTGATGTTGACTTGAAAAGATATAAACTTTTTTTCTCCAAATCTTTCAATAGTTTTAACAATGATTTGTGGTACACCTCTCATCACTGAGTAACATGTTAATGAAATTTCGAAACGTATCATTTTTTTTTTTTAAATGAAGTCTTTATTAAATAATTCATTTTACAATAATATAAAATATTTCACAATAATATAATAATATAAAATAAATTTACAATATTAAACCATTCCTTCTATCTAAAATCAGTGCTTTGTTTAGCCCTGCCCTAAAGATTTATAAAACTAATTAATTTTCTCCAATATAATTGTAATTCTAAAATTCTAAATGAAAATTGAAATAATAAAATTAACTTAAATTTAACAGATAGATATTTATCATCAAGCATTCAGACATGCCTTACATTTTCTTATAAAGTGGAAGTAACATTTCGTTGACATGATGTCCTCACTCAAATTATTGTACACTTTACTTGCCATATTAGCAGGACCATTCAGTCCAACATTTGTTCTACTGTTGGAAATGTAGAACCCTGTCTGAAACCTTGTCTCATAACCATGAACCTCGCCAACCAATTTGAAAACAATATTTGATTTTTGTATATTTTTAAGTATTTTATACATAAGTTTGCACTGTTCAAGTTTCAACAAGGCTTCTAGTTTGGGGATGCTCAGTTCCTGATGCAATATATTCGTAGACGATAATCATATTTGAATAAAATTTTTGAAATTTTGTTTTGTAAAATCTGCATTTTATTGAAATCTACACTTCCACAAGTACCCCATATAGGCAGTAAATATCTCAGGTGCGATGAGAAAAAGGCAGCGTATATTTGTTTTTTTGTCTTAAGGGATATATAATTTCTACATTGGTAAATAATGGGAATCATAGGGTTTATTTTACTGATTATTTTATTTTTGTGTGCTTTCCAGTTTAAATATTCATCTATAATCAATCCTAAATATTCAAGATATGTTACTTGTTCTAGTTCTATTTCATTAATTTTTAAGTTGATGTTATTCACCGCTTTGTTTTTTTGTTTCAGAATTATAAATTTTGTCTTGTTCACATTTATCTTCAATTTGTTCAAATAGAGCCATCCGATATACCTGTCAAGGTCCTCATTAATCAGGTTTTCTAAATCATTCTCACTTTCTCCTGTGTACACAAACAATGTATCATCCGCAAAAAAGAAATATTGAGCTTCAAGCCCAACTAGGCGCAAGCTATGAACAAACAACAAGTAAAGCAGTGGCCCAAGTACTGAACCTTGTGGTACCCCATAGTTAATTGGTAACATTGAACTGAAAGTTCCGCCCATCCTCACATACTGTCTACGACCCTTCAGATATGTTTCCAAAATGTTATAAAATTGCTCCCTAAAGCCCATTCTATGTAGCTTTTTCAAAAGTATGTCTATGTTTACTGTATCAAATGCCTTACTCAAGTCAATTGAAACCGCTATTACAATTTTTCTCTGGTCTGCAGATTTTGATACAAAATTTACAAAGTCAAAGGTCGCAGACAAGGCACTGCTCCCCTGAATAAAACCATATTGAAATTTGTCAAATAGAGAATTGTTTGTTAGAAATTTTATTATTCTTCTTTCAATAACTTTTTCAACTATCTTAGATAATACTTTAACTACAAAAATTGGTCTGTAGTTGTTCATTAATTTTTTTTTACCTTTTTTAAAAATAGGACATACCTTACTCACTTTAAGCTCTTTTGGAAAGATTCCGGTTGTAGAAGCATGATTTATCAATGAAACGATCGGTTCCACTATAGAGTTTTTAAGGTTAATTACCTCATCGTTTCCGGGTGCCGAGTTTTTTTTTAGTTCATGAAAAATTTCATTTATTTCATCTTTGTTAGTTAGATCTAACATAGTTACCATATTGCCACAAAGGATTCCGTCAAAATCGCCGCTTATACCCAGATTTTTTACATCATGATTCAATTCTTCAGCCACAGCTTCACCTATCCCGACAAAATATTGATTGAAACTCTCCACGATATCCGTACTTTCATGAAGAGTTTTAACGTTTATTTCAATACATTCAGTAGCATTTGCCTCTGTTTGTTTACCAAAAAATCTATTTATAAACTTCCATTGTTTTTTTGTATCCGTTCCCGTAGATTCCCATTTTTTACGTAAATACGTATTTTTTGCAGATTTTATCAAATTATTAACTCGATTTTTAATTTGCCTAAATTGAGTCTCAAAGTGGTGGTTTTCTGGATTTTTTATTTTTTTATTATATGCTCTGTCTCTCAATTTAATCATATCTATTATATTTTGATTAATCCATTCATTTCCTTTTTTAATTTTTAGGGTTTTAGTATTTACACTATTATTTTTTGTTTCGTTAATTAGGGTTATGAGATCTTGAAAGTTTGTTATTTTTTGATTTCAATTTTATTACCAAATTGGTAGACAAATTTCTTGTAGTTAACTATTTTTAAATTGAATGACACCTTTGGTATATATACTCTAACATTCATCTGTCTGATCATGAAAAATAGGCGCCTGTGGTCTGTTAGGGGATTGTTTTGGATAGTCAGTGAATGCAAGATTCCAGAATTTATCTCGCTTAAAACATGATCGATTATGCTATTAGTATTGATCGTTTGCCGCGTTGCGTGATTCTCTGATATAATATTACAAATTTTAAAATTATGTAAGTTTAGGTGGTTTTTATAGTCTGTTATTAGTTCACACTTTTTCAGTAAGTCAATATTAATGTCTCCTACAATTATATGATTCTTTGGTTTAAGAATCATATAATGATTCTTAGGTGGTTTAAGATAAGCACTTATTTTTAGATTATGATTACCTATATTAACACATATCCAGTCTATAGTTTCTTCGTCTAGTGATCTTCCTATTTCGCATATTTTAATATGAGATTTTACATATATGGACACGCCTCCTCCTCTTCCATTTCTGCACTTATGTGCAGCCGTATAGTTTTCAATATTGTATAGATGAAATTCTTCCCTATTAAACCATGTTTCCACCAATATCAGAATGTCACACCCTTCACTTACCGCAAGACATTCCAGGTTTCCAAATTTATTCCTTGCACTTTCAGTATTCATATATACAACCTTGATATCACTCTCTCGCTTTTGGGTTTGAGGTTTTCCAAAATGTTTGCTGATTTCACATGTATTACTGGACTATCTTTTTTTTTCCTAAGGAGTATTTTACCATCCGAGAACCAAGCGAATTTATAATTGTAGGATTTCTTGAAGTTTCTGGCTTCTTTAAAAAGTTTTTGTGTCTCGTAGCTCATATCGGGATTCAAGTATATATCGTTATGTTTTTCAAAACCATAGTCTCTACTGTTCAAGCTGATTCTTTTTTTTGCTCTCATTATTGTGTCTTTGAGCTCTCTATTCTTGAATTCGACCTTCACTTGCTTTACTCCCTCTCTACCTATTACTGAGCACTCAAATTCTTCTTTGTCTATGTCTACATCTAGACTTTCTGTGATTTTTTTCACCACTTTTTTTACTTCATCTTTATTATCAGTGGTTACTGATAGACCATAGACAATAACATTATTTTTCAGTCCCATTTCGTAATTCTTTTGTATTTCCTTGTTCAGATTTTCAATATCCTTCTTCATTTAGGTATGCTCTTTCTCAATTTTTTATAGCTTCGCTGTCACCAACATATTTTCCTTTTCTAGCGATTCCATTTTTTTCCGTATAAATTTCGACTCTTCTATAAAATTATCTAGTTTTTTCATTATATCTTCTAAAGTGATAATTTTTCCTTTTTTATTCGCGTTGGTCTTTTTAGTCCGAATTTGCCTGGCTTTTCTTCTTTCCTCCTCAGAAATTGATTCATCTTCAGATGTGAGGTTTTCGTCTTCTTCCTCCATTTCGTCTCTGCATTGTATACAAACGAAATTTTCATCTGAATTTTCTACCTTTTTTAGTTGCTCCGGAGTAATTTTAACGCATTCTATTTTTCCATGGAACCAATTCCGACAAGGACCCTCGCATCTCAGCCTTTGCCCTTTGCCTAGACTTTTTTTGCATCCCACACATTTAAGTGCGCCTGTTTTACCTTTAACCATTCTCCTAGTTATTCAGTAGTAACTTCACTTTATGTGATTTTTTTCTTCAATTGCTAGGTACCCTCGGTTTTGCCTAAACGTGGCAACACGGTTTAACCGTCTTCGTTGATTTACTAGGGCAGCGTCAAGCACCTGGGTCTTTCGTAAAAGCTGGAAATGGGCACTTTTTCCTGGTAAGAGATGCAAACGGATAAGTGATGGATACCAGATATGTTTCAAATTTTGCCGTAGTGAATTTGTTCAACTTCCACAATGTTATTTCAGAATAAATAGAAACAAGTTTAACGTATTTTGATTGTTTTGTTGCAAATGAAATGCCCAATTTATTGGATGTTATTGAGCACTTTTTTTTCACTATACACGTTACTTATTTCGATATTTTTAGATTGCTATTATTGAATGTTTTAAACAAATTTAAAGGAGCGTCACAAAAACACGTACGTATCGTACAACACTTCGAAAATCTTGAATCCAATTAGTTGACAAAAATTGATTTATAAGATGGTACACAGGTATATCTCAAACAATTGATTTATCCTTTAAGAAATATATTTTTTATTTACAATATTCATTAAAATTATCAAGTTTAACTTACCTAATGAAAAAATCAATTTAAAGTCGTTATATCCTATACAATATTAACACTATCGATTTCTATTATTGTACAAATACATCTTATCTTTATCTCTCTCAGTTTGAGAAGAAATCCATTCAATTCTATCTGTTGAAATGAAGTTTCGCCCTTCCTCTCGAAAGATACCCATTCACAGATATAATTCTTATTCTTCTCAACTTAACTATATACAACTATATACAAATGATTTGAGGAGTCTCATATCATTTTACATGAATTAATATATATATATATATATATATATATATATATATATATATATATATATATATATATATACTAGTAAATACTGAGACTCTTAACCGAAATATCGAAATATTTCAAATAAAACTCTCAGGGAGCTGTCTACACAAATGTTGTCAACGAGAACGAACCCATGACTTTCGAGAGTGAATATTAAGAGCGTTTCGAAAAATTCATCGATCCTGTTGAATGATAATAGGATACAATTGTTTCATCATTATTATGAATCATCAGTCCATATTTAATCTATCAATCAAGAATCGATGACTTTCAAAACGAACATAGGTCCCATACCAAATTAAGAGAAGTTCTAGAGAGTGAAATACTCACGTAGGCTCCCTCTATCGGCGAAAGGACGTATAAACACTCCCTAGCGTTCAAGATTCCTACTCATGACAACAAGAGTGCGAGTGGAAGGCTTTGTAGATATTTCATTCGAACGCAACAGAAAATTGTCTGAAATGTGTACGAATGATCCCATGCCTAATCGCTCCAGATCACGCCCAGGCGGGCAAAAGTGTAGCTAGTTCAAAGATTCACAGGTAATTCAATACTAGTAAATACTGAGACTCTTAATCGAAATATCGAAATATTTCAAATAAAACTCTCAGGGAGCTGTCTACACAAATGTTGTCAACGAGAACGAACCCATCACTTTCGAGAGTGAATATTAAGAGCGTTTCGAAAAATTCATCGATCTTGTTGAATGATAATAGGATACAATTGTTTCATCATTATTATGAATCATCAGTCCATATTCAATCTATCAATCAAGAATCGATGACTTTCAAAACGAACATAGGTCCCATACCGAATTAAGAGAAGTTCTAGAGAGTGAAATACTCACGTAGGCTCCCTCTATCGGCGAAAGGACGTATAAACACTCCCTAGCGTTCAAGATTCCTACTCATGACAACAAGAGTGCGAGTGGAAGGCTTTGTAGATATTTCATTCGAACACAACAGAAAATTGTCTGAAATGTGTACGAATGATCCCATGCCTAATCGCTCCAGATCACGCCCAGGCGGGCAAAAGTGTAGCTAGTTCAAAGATTCACAGGTAATTCAATACTAGTAAATACTGAGACTCTTAATCGAAATATCGAAATATTTCAAATAAAACTCTCAGGGAGCTGTCTACACAAATGTTGTCAACGAGAACGAACCCATCACTTTCGAGAGTGAATATTAAGAGCGTTTCGAAAAATTCATCGATCTTGTTGAATGATAATAGGATACAATTGTTTCATCATTATTATGAATCATCAGTCCATATTTAATCTATCAATCAAGAATCGATGACTTTCAAAACGAACATAGGTCCCATACCAAATTAAGAGAAGTTCTAGAGAGTGAAATACTCACGTAGGCTCCCTCTATCGGCGAAAGGACGTATAAACACTCCCTAGCGTTCAAGATTCCTACTCATGACAACAAGAGTGCGAGTGGAAGGCTTTGTAGATATTTCATTCGAACACAACAGAAAATTGTCTGAAATGTGTACGAATGATCCCATGCCTAATCGCTCCAGATCACGCCCAGGCGGGCAAAAGTGTAGCTAGTTCAAAGATTCACAGGTAATTCAATACTAGTAAATACTGAGACTCTTAATCGAAATATCGAAATATTTCTACTTTTACTTTTTTTAAAATTTACTAGTATTGAATTACCTGTGAATCTTTGAACTAGCTACACTTTTGCCAGCCTGGGCGTGATCTGGAGCGATTAGGCATGGGATCATTCGTACACATCTCAGACAATTTTCTGTTGTGTTCGAATGAAATATCTACAAAGCCTTCCACTCGCACTCTTGTTGTCATGAGTAGGAATCTCGAACGCTAGGGAGTGTTTATACGTCCTTTCGCCGATAGAGGGAGCCTACGTGAGTATTTCACTCTCTAGAACTTCTCTTAATTTGGTATGGGACCTATGTTCGTTTTGAAAGTCATCGATTCTTGATTGATAGATAAATATGGACTGATGATTCATAATAATGATGAAACAATTGTATCCTATTATCATTCAACAGGATCGATGAATTTTTCGAAACGCTCTTAATATTCACTCTCGAAAGTGATGGGTTCGTTCTCGTTGACAACATTTGTGTAGACAGCTCCCTGAGAGTTTTATTTGAAATATTTCGATATTTCGATTAAGAGTCTCAGTATTTACTAGTATTGAATTACCTGTGAATCTTTGAACTAGCTACACTTTTGCCCGCCTGGGCGTGATCTGGAGCGATTAGGCATGGGATCATTCGTACACATTTCAGACAATTTTCTGTTGTGTTCGAATGAAATATCTACAAAGCCTTCCACTCGCACTCTTGTTGTCATGAGTAAGAATCTTGAACGCCACGGAGTGTTTATACGTCCTTTCGCCGATAGAGGGAGCCTACGTGAGTATTTCACTCTCTAGAACTTCTCTTAATTTGGTATGGGACCTATGTTCGTTTTGAAAGTCATCGATTCTTGATTGATAGATTAAATATGGACTGATGATTCATAATAATGATGAAACAATTGTATCCTATTATCATTCAACAAGATCGATGAATTTTTCGAAACGCTCTTAATATTCACTCTCGAAAGTGATGGGTTCGTTCTCGTTGACAACATTTGTGTAGACAGCTCCCTGAGAGTTTTATTTGAAATATTTCGATATTTCGATCAAGAGTCTCAGTATTTACTAGTATTGAATTACCTGTGAATCTTTGAACTATATATATATATATATATATATATATATATATATATATATATATATATATATATATATATATATATATATATATATACATATATGAATGAGATTGTATTCTCGCTTAACTCTTGGTGAAATATAATTGAATATTAAAATATTCAAGACTCAGGATGAGTCTTGAAAATGAGCTAACGCACGAAAAATGTTGACTATACATATTGTTGAATAAATCGTGAAACATTGAGCCAAGAATTCAATTTATTTTAATATTCATATATATTTCGTTTGTTAAATGAAATGTTTGCTTTTTATATCGAAAATAATCTGAATATCGAAATTTTTCAAAACAAGTTGAACCGAAAAAAAAGTACGCAAAGGTGAAAAGGCATATCGGAAATATTCTTTCATTATCTGTTTACACAAGCTTTTTTTTGCGTTATCTAGTTTGAAAACACTTATGTTGTCTATTGTTTTCGAGTAATCATTCTCTTATAATTCTGAAGTGGAGAATTTGCATCAAATCTCGTTTTATCTAATAGTAACTACCTGACAAGGGATTACTTTTTTATGTATAAATACTGGCCAACCTTTGATTTGTCAAAACATTAAACGTATTGAAACTATAACCATGTTGAAAATTTTCGTGATTCTCATCGTCGGTATTTGTGGAACACAGGGTCAGGTTCCTGTTTTTGACGACTGTCCTGATTTCGATGTTGTCGAAAATTTTGATTTGAACAGAGTGAGTTGATGTTTCTTTTTATAATTCGTATTCGTATTCGAGCGTTATTTTGTATAGCATTATAATGAATAATTGTTTAATGAAATGAATGATATTATCTCAACATTTTGAATAGTACATATGAAGCATTTATTGAAGGTATTTTTTGTTTCGTTATCTGTTAAATATATCTTGAAAAATGCCAATTGTTATTCAGAAAAAACTTTCATTACCGAAATAAAAACTTTATAAAAGTTTATATTTCGTTCAAAGTTATAAAAAAGTTATAGTGTACTTTGACAGCGAATAACAGTATATTTGTCGCTAGTAAGTAGTATTCGAATAAGTAATATTATCTACCACTACGATAATATAGCCAGGGAACTACAGATTTCTATTTCTTGTAGTGAATTTCTGATATATATATATATATATATATATATATATATATATATATATATATATATATATTGATATACAGTTTTAACACCTAATAATATAATACACACGATAAAAAAAGGATAATCAATGAAATAACATGATACATATACATCAAAAGACACTACGTAAACCCGACTAATGAAAGCAATTCAGGCATTCTTGATATCGCATTTGACAGACACCTCCAGTAGTGAACACATATATCTGATGGATGAGAAAATTGGTTTTCAGATTAAGTACCTAATGGAAAGAATTGACTTGATCGGAAACAATGTCTAGGTACATGAAAATCAATAGAGCCAATAAGGGTAATATAGTCTATATAACTTATATAAATTTACAGAAATTTCAGAGACAACAAGTCCTTGCCAACTTCAAGGGATTTAGCTCCAGCAGTTTGGCTATTTCTTCTAGCCGGATAAACGTAATCTCTCCAAATTAGATATTTAAGAAATTGTTTTAGCATATAGTTGTATAATATTGAAATTGTGTTAGAGAATGACGCAAATATGGCTTGTGTTGTTGAATGTTGAGAAAATATTTGTGAAGAATGAGTGTTACATGAGTGTTATATATATATATAAATAAATATATATATATATATGTATATGAATATATACATATATATATATATATATATATATATATATATATATATATATATATATATATATATATATATATATATATAATGTACTGATCATTCTTTATTACATAACTGATGGTTGTGTGATTTTGACTATACGACTCACTGATTTTACAACTATAGATATGATCTCTAATCTGAACTACCGTTTTCAGTATTTAGGCAAATGGTACGAACAATACCGGTACGTAAACGTTTTTGAGTTGATGGGTAAATGCAATGTAGCAGAGTATTCCCTGAATGCAAATGGTAGTGTCAATGTACATAATGAACAAGTGAATACACTGTGAGTTTTTTGTGTTTGTACAAGGAAAAATTATGATTTTCTCATGAAATTTCAGTACAGGAAAAATCAAGACAATTGATGGAAATGCAGTACCGGTTGGAGAGATAACTGAAGCCAAATTTATCGTCAATTTTCCGCAGGGAGGTGGTTAGTATTTATATCACTTTTTCTCGGGAATTATAACCCTGATCTACTGCTGATTTATAATTGAGATAACCTTGTCTATATTTCGAACATGTTCACATTCTTCATCAGGACTCTGAAAAATAAATGAAAAAAAAAGTGTAAAACAAAGTGTTTTAACGAAAAAATTACATCTTACGGTTAACTAGTCTGAAGATGTAGCCAGACTGTACGCAGCAGTGAAAATAGATGGTAAAACAAATTTTGGAACTTACAGAACCAGATAATCTCATCGAAAACGAAATAAAATATATAAAATCATATTGCGTTTTTAATGAGATTATCTGGTTCTGTAAGTTCCAAAATTTGTTTTACTATCTATTTTCACTGCTGCTTACAGTCTGACTACATATTCAGCCTAGTTAACCGTAAGATGTAATTCTTTGGTTAAAACACTTTGTTTCACACTTATATATTTTTCAGAGTCCTGATGAAGAATGTAAACATGTTCGAAATATAGACAAGGTTGATATATTGGTTGTGTATTAATTATAGTGGCCCTACTTTTGCCGAGAACTCATCATTTTTCACTCATTAATATCATACGGTACGGTAATACTCCTTATTTATCGTATATTTATATATATATATATATATATATATATATATATATATATATATATATATATATATATATATATATATATTTATATTAAAACGCAGATTAATTTCGACAAAGTTGTAATATAACAACGAAACGTCAACAAAAATAAACTTTTTCATATCAAAAAAAGCCTGTTATTGCTAAAAACTTTCGAAATAAAATATCTTAAACAGGCAATAAATCAATTTCGAGGTATATATATATATATATATATATATATATATATATATATATATATATGTATATATATATATATATATATATATATATATATATATATATATATCT
Source organism: Henosepilachna vigintioctopunctata (assembly GCA_030704895.1). NCBI lineage: Eukaryota > Metazoa > Arthropoda > Insecta > Coleoptera > Coccinellidae > Henosepilachna > Henosepilachna vigintioctopunctata. The sequence goes on along the minus strand of JARQZJ010000001.1, from coordinate 3,305,533 downwards.
ATATATATATATATATATATATATATATATATATATATATATATATGTATATATGTTTTCTTTCCATTTCCTCATTTTGTTACAGTATTTTCTAATGCACCTTACTGGGTACTAGACACTGATTATGAAACATATTCTGTGATATGGTCATGTGAAAAACATCTATTCGTAAGCTCCCGTAAGTAAAAATTATTTCTGTCATCAACATATTCTATTGAAAATTTCATCATTCAAGGATTTCTGTGGTTGTTGTCGAGAGAGCAAAATGCAAGCGATAAAACTGTAAAAAAGATGTATGCAGTTTTGGACAAGTTCAACATAGATAGATCTCTTATGGTGTCTGCAGATCAGGAGAATTGTTCATGAATTTCTACAACTGTACGAAAAAGGGTTTGGCGATAGAATAAAGTTTTTTTCCTGATAAAAAAGCTTCATTTCAATGTCAACGACATACTTTGTACAAAACTATGTATTCTCGTAAAAAAAGATATAAACTCTGCATTTTTTTTCTGACCTCCCAGCTCACTATTATGAATTTTATTATATAAGATTAAATCAAGTTTGAGTAGTGATACAAGCCATAAAGAGATTCTTCGCAGTAACTTGCCTCTGAAAATATTTCAAAGCTGTATGTGTTGACATACTATCTTATACATCTTATACATACATATCTATCTTCATCATACTCGTATTTTTGTCTGTTTCTTTTCGTTATGCAGGAAATATTTTTGATTTTCCTAGTTTTGATTTCTCATTGATATGAAAGTATTGTAATTCGATTTGAATGAAATATTACTGAAGCCATGAAATGCTGAAAGTTCAGCATGAAGTTTTTCTCAATTAATAAATCAATTAATCGCGGTAGTTCATTATATTTCAGTCATTTTCTTTATTCTTCCAATACTCAAAGTCTTAACCAAACGCATGACCATCTTCAGTCAAACGTATTGGAATTTTATGTTCAAATGTTCAAATTTTGAAATTTCCGAAAAGTTTATCAATGTGAATCTGAAAAATGCCGGCCGTTATAATTTTATAGACCACATCACTTTCATTCAGTTTCTGTGTATTTTCACTCTTTCATTCCACTGAAAGCCATTGAAAACAATATGAAAAAAACAAAAATGTAGTTAAAAGAAGCTTCTAAAAGAAAATACATATAGCAACACAAAAATACGAACATATGATATAGATAAAGGATATAGAAACTTCAGAAAAATCAGAAAAAGAATATTCAACTATATCCAGCTTAGCCCACAGCAATATAACAATAACAAGTTTAAACATTGTGTACAATGAAGATTTAGAAGATGAGTTCTATTTGTTGGCTAATCTTTACAATATTTACCTGTTAAGTAAAGTTTCTATGCGTACTGAGGAAGATGTTAAGCATTCATTGTAAATAATAGTACATACATTCATTCCGAACATATATATATATATATATATATATATATATATATATATATATATATATATATATATATATATATATATATATATATATATATATATATATATATATATATATATATATATATATATATATATATATATATATATATATATATATATATATATATATATATATATATATATATATACATATATATAAATGAAAGTGAACATTGTCGGCATATCCCGCAGATTGGTAGGAGCCGTTGACACGTGTTTCGAGCGTGTTGCCTCTCTTTGAAACGGCGTAGCCAAGTTCAAGTTGTACGAACCTGGAGGTAGAAGCACAAAAAAAAACTAAGAAATACAGACATCCTCTGAAGAAAGTCGCCATATCTCAGACTACCGCGTTTATTCTCTTCGGTTTGGGAGATCTGGAAATTGGTAACAGCCGTTGACACTTGTTTCGAGCTTATTGGCGATCCTAGGAACGGCGTAGCCAAGTTCAAGTTGTAGAAAACTGGAGATGGAGACATAAAAAAACTAAGATCAATGTTGATATTGGTGATCTCCAGGTTCGTAAAACTTGAACTTGGCTACGCCGTGCTCAGGAGAGCCAATAATCTCGAAACACGTGTCAACAGCTTTTCAAATTTCAATAAAAAAAATAAAATAACAATAGATTGCAATAGTAATACAAAGTGATAACGTAAAACAAAAATAAAATTGAAATATTATTATATCAAAGTGTAGACAACAGAAGTTGATGAAAATACCACGACATCCATTGCGCTGTTTTGATTAGCATATCAACATCACTGATAGCTGATCAAAATAGATAATATTACATCGACCGCAACACCCATCATGAAGATTACGTATACAGTTCATAGGATAACGTGACATAACATTTGATCTGCTTTAATAAAATGTATCATTCCGCCTCAGAAAAAGACTTGTTGCGCGAATATTTATTTTGCTGAAAAAAAATTACGAGACAGTGGAATTGTGCAAAATTTCGAAGAGAAACGTTAGACCAAACCGTTCACGTCTCAACTTCACTAATTCAATACAAGACCGAAAAACCCTCTCGAGTGGCATTTTAGAAATAGTATCGAGAAATTGAAAAATGAACTCCAACTAGTTTCGAATAATTAGTGGGTTGAAAAAATTTGATAATAAAAGTACAAAACTCAAAGTCAAATTATTTCTTGAATATTTTTTATATGTATTCAATCAATTCAGTTTGTTGAGGTTTGTTTTTCAATGTCATTCACTTTCTCAATAAGATGGTTTCAGATTGATTAATTCAAGATAAAATTCTTCAATTTTCTTCACTAATTACGCCAATAAGAGATCAATTCGATAAAATTTCATGAATGAATATAAACTTAAATAAAAACACTTGAACAAACGCATGACACGTTTCGTGGTTACAAACGACTTCTTCAGGTGCTAACAAAATAATAACAAATTTGGAAAAAACAGGTATAAATATCACTGAATTCGAGATTCTATGAATTTAAGTTTTACCTAAGTTATTCCATTCAGAAATTTTATTTTTTTACCTGAAAAGGTTTAATAAGGGGGAATTGTTCAATTCCATCTCTTCATTGAGCAAATTTCCAGAATTTTTATGCCGATTTATTTCCACTATCTCCCACAAATCTAATTGACTACTTTCTGGGAAATAGTGGAAATAAATCGGCATAAAAATTCTGGAAATTTGCTCCATGAACAGATAGAATTAAACAATTCACCCTTATTAAATCTTTTCAGATAATAAAAATTAGATTTTAGAATCGAATTTCTTAGGTAGAACCCAAATTGATGGAATCTCAAATTCAGTGACATTTATACCTGTTTTTTTCAAATTTGTTGTTATTATTCTGTAAGTATCTGAAGAAGTCGTTTGTAACGACGAAACGCGTCATGCTATGTAGTCAATAAAGTGTAAATCATAAGTTCAAGTGTTTGAATTTAAGTTTATATTCAATTATAATCGATTTGCATCAAGTAAACGTCAACGCTATTAATTATACTATTAATATATTGATATATAAATATATAATATATAATAATGTATTATATATTAATATATTATATTGATTATATAATAATTAATACAAATATCAGGGAATTTGGGATTCTATGACTGGTTTCACCTAAGATATTCCATTCTGACATATAATTTCTATTGCCTGAAAAGGTTTAACAAGGGTGAATTGTTTAAATCTATCTGTTCATTGAGCAAATTTCCAGAATTTTTAAGCCGATTCACAAAATTTTACACAATATAGAGAGAAGTAGTCTTAATCTACTTTTGAAACCTTCTACATCATCTGTTTCTACATCACCATTTATATTGAATAGTAACATTACTGCTGTACCATCACTGTCCAACATACAGAAATTAGTCAAGATAGAGGAAGAATCTGATACTGATATTTCTTATACACCATCTGTAACGCACAGAGAATTATCACCATCAACATCTTTACAAATTGAATCTAGTTCAGACTTCAGCGAATTGATTGAAGAAGGTAAAGATAAATATAAATCAAAAATTCTGGAATTTACATTGGTAAAAATAATGAATAATCCACGTTATTACATTGGAGTATGTTGAATTTAATATGTTGAAACCACATGCATGTGTAAATTATAATTTAATGAAAGTTCTTGATGATGTCATCACCATTACCTGTGCTTTAATAAACTTAGAAGATTCATTAATTAAATAAAAGTATTTTTGTTTTAATGTTGCGTTTTATTCACATAACAATTATGAAATTCTTTGGTATAGTAATGGAAATACATTTTTTTTCCATGAAGTGACTATAACATGTAGAAAATTTCATACATAGTTCTCACCATATGATACACATATTACTTCTACATTTTTATTTCCATTATAATTGGAATCAGCTACACAAAAGTAGCCTTTTTTTAAGGCCTGTTAGGTACATCAGGAGCTGTATCTCCACATAAAGTTTATATGTTGGTTTACCATCGACTATATAATTTTTAAAAGTTTTGGCACTCATGGGAAACTTAATTTCAATAACATTGTCTTCACATATCCCATCGGGTGATCCTGCTAACAAAGGATAGTTTTAAAAAAGCATTAATTCACACTCATTAATTTTTTTCCTGGAACGTGGAAGTTTTAACATTTCTAAATTCTGCTGAACAAAAGTCTTTATTTGATGTCAAAAACTCTCCCAACATTAATATGTCGATTCTCGGCAAATTAGCGCTGTTTGCCTTAGTAAATCCTTGATCCATGACTAGTGTTATTTTAATTCGATTTTAATAACATTCACACTCAAACAGTGTAATTTAATAATTCAATTAATAAATAAAAACACAGTCGTAGTGGAGGTTAACAGTACGAGATATGTGGCGTTGGTGCGTGGCGTGTTTACTTGACGATGACGTCATGAGCTCTGATTGTTGTTCAAAATATCATGGCGGATTCCCTTATTTTGTAGTTTCTTTTTATAAAAATGAATATTACTCACAATCCTAATAAAAAAAGCTTCAAGTTTCATCAAATAAATATAGTATTTTTGTGATTTTTGATTAGTGTCATCATGCCTATTGTAGACAATCGTATAAAATACAACTCTTGAGCAATAAGCTTTTGTTGCGCCGCCAGAGAGGCGACAAACATCGAAGGCTCTGATGTTGCGCCGCCAGTGAGGCGACAAACATCGAAGGCTGTGATGTTTGCCGCCTCACTCTTTGATAATCTGACATAGTTTGCTCACTCACTTGATTCCATGAACATGAGTAGGTTAGTAATGTAATATTTTTTCATTGCGTTTTTCAAAATGTCTCGCGCACCGGACCAAACCTTACAGCATGCCTGATCCGGTCCGTGGGCCGGGTATTGCCCACATATGATCTAAACAATAGAAGAATTTCAGTGCTTTTCATTTATGGATAATTAAGAGAATAAACTAATTTTGAGACCTGAGAGATAAATAAATAAAGAAATTTTTTACTTTATACCATTTTAGAGAACGAGTGCCGGAAAAATATAATTAGTGCAAGAATGAAATAACTGCACAAAATCCTTCGTTTAAAAGCTACAGCTCTAGCCATATTTCGAAGAATAGTTTAGAATGTAGATGAATATACGATATGAAACTATAGATGAACTAGAAATTATATCTCGAATGATACATAAAAATTTATCTCAATGAATTCGAATGAAGTGAAATCTACAATAAAGGGAGTTGCGCAAGGAAATACCGAACTTCAAGACTTATGAAAGCATTTGACTCATTCAGTATACTTTTTAGTAATCCCTTTTTTTTTGGGTTCGTCATCTTTGGACATTATCCATTCATATAATTCATTCATTTAATCGCTGAAACTCATTTACATACACAAACGTCCATGTCTTACCCAAGATTCGAACCCAGATCTCCCTTGTGAGGGTGCGTCACTCTCTCACTACGCTACAGAGACGACTACTCAATCACTCAATACAAGATGAAAATTCCTATCTTTCATTGACTACTAGCATAAAAAATAATCAAAAATTTTGTTTGAGGTTCCAATTCTATCTATAGAAGTTTTATATTCATCGTGGTAAATCGTTAAAATGATGCCTCTTTAAGTAGTTACTCGTATAATGGTAAATGACTTTGTAGTTTGAAACGTAAATCGAGCAAGCTAAACAATTTTTTAAACTTCAGCAGTGAGATATTGATTTCAAGTTTTTCGCAACTCCTCTCTTGCCGGTCTCCGTGGCTTAGTCCAAAGATCACTTGACTATGTTGCGAAAGAAGACATGGGTGTATATATTTGTCTATGATTCAAAGTAATTTAAAGAAGATATGTGGGTAATGTATATTGATTACAAGCCCAATTGCCGTTAAAAAAACCATTCTTTCAAGTTTTGTATTGATTGACATTATTTGAAAAAATATAGATTTATGTCACCAAAATTGAATTCGCCTAATTCTCACTGTTCCCTCTTACCATTGTTGTTTTACTAATTGATCGAAAAACTCAGATATCGAATTGAAATCAAAATTTGGTAAAATAAGCAACTCAGACTTAAATCTTATCATAAAATTGAGTACCACTCCATAAAAATATACTTGACCTTTAAAATATCACACCATTAAGTTTTAAATATAAAAACAGAAATTGATAATTGTGATTTGATCTTTTAATTATATCAGCGCTCTTAAATGATTTGATGAAAAATAAAATCTGAATGAGAAATATTTTGATGAAATACGCTCTCTCAAGTATGATAATGAGGTTTTTACTTTTCTTTCCTAGATAACGGACACTGAAGATTTAAGAATTTGTACAACACCATGAAACACTTACCATCATATCTGTTGAAAATATACGATAAATTCCAACTTATGTTGAACAACGAGTTTCGTCGGGTTGCCCAATTCATCAGACGCTTGCAGAAGTGTGATGAGTTGATAACAGCAAATTCGACTAAACGTGCCTTCATGAACAACCAGTTCGTTAAGACCATAAAGTTATCCTCAGAATCTTGCATAATGACCTGACAGCTTTTCTCAAAAGAGTTTCAATGATGGTGGGATATTTAATTCTTATTCAACATGTTCATTTCTCAAAATTCCAGCAATTTAGTGTAAAAAGGGTTGTGAATTTTTAAAATTTGAATATAAATTATGATTTTCTGCTCAAATAATCTGTGTATATATATATATATATATATATATATATATATATATATATATATATATATATATATATATATATATATATATATGTATATGTGTATATATATATTTGATATACATGTATATATATATATATATATATATATATATATATATATATATATATATATATATATATATATATATATATATATATATATATATATATATATATATATATATATATATATATATATATATATATATATATATATATATATATATATATATATATATATATATATATATATATATATATATATATATATATATATATATATATATATATATATATATATATATATATAGTTTCAAGATTCACAGGTCATTCGATACTAGCGTACTGAGACTCTTAATCGAAATATTTCAAATAAAACTGTCAGGAAGCTGTTTACACAAATGTTGTCAACGAGAACGAACCCATCACTTTCGAGAGTGAATATTAAGAGCGTTTCGAAAAATTCATCGATCTTGTTGAATCATAATAAAATACAATTGTTTCATCATTATTTTAAATCATCAGTCCATATTCAATCTATCAATCAAGAATCGATGACTTTCAGAACGAACATAGGTCCTATACCAAACTAAGGGGAATTTCACTTAGTGAAATATTCACGTAGGCTCCCTCTATCGGAGAAAGGACGTATAAACTCTCTCTAGCGTTCCAGGTCCCTACTCATGGCAACAAGAGTGCTAGTGGAAGGCTTTGTAGATATTTCATTCGAACACTACAGAAAATTATCCGCAATCTGTACGAATAATCCCATGCCTAATCGCTCCAGATCTCCAGATGGTATGTGATATGAAATATGGAATGAAATGTCTACAAAGTCTTGCGCTCGCGCAAATATTGTCATGAGTAGGAATCTTGAACGCTAGGGAGAGTTTATACGTCTTTTCTCCTATAAAGGGAGCCTACGTGAATATTTCACTAGGTAAAGTTCCCCTCAATTTGGTATAGGACTTATGTTCGTTTTAAAAGTCATAGATTCTTGATTGATAGATTAAATATGGACTGATGATTCATAATAATGATGAAATAATTGTATCCTATTATCACAGGCCAACACACATTTTGGTGCCTGCGATTTTTCAACTGTTCCTGGGTAATTTTTGGATGCAGAATGTAAAAAAGTTCTCAGATTTCGTCTACCAGATCTAGTTTGTGAGATTTTTCAATATATCATTCAACCTGTAACGTGTATCTCAAAAACTAGAGCTGATAGAAAAAATCTGGTGGCATTTTTGGAATCGGTACATTAGAAACATCTAAAATCATTTTTTTTTCATTTTGTTGGCCTGATCATTCAACAAGATCGATGAATTTTTCGAAACGCTCTTAATATTCATTCTCGAAAGTGATGGGTTCGTTCTCGTTGACGAACGAATGTTAGACAGCTATCATATGTGTAGACAGCTCCCTGTCTACACATTATTTGAAGTATTTCGATATTTCGAGAAAGAGTCTCAGTATTTACTAGTATTGAATGACCTGTGAATCTTCAAACTAGCTATACTTTTGCCCGCCTGGGCGTGATCTGGAGCGATTATTCGTGGGAGTATTCGTACACATTGCGGACAATTTTCTGTAGTGTTCGAATTAAATATCTACAAAGCCTTGTACTCGCGCTACTGTTGTCATGAGTAGGAATCTTGAACGATAGGGAGAGTTTGTACGTCTTTTCTCCGATGGAGGGAGCCTACGTGAATATTTCACTGAGTGAAATTCCCCTCAATTTGGTATAGGAACTATGTTCGTTTTGAAAGTCATCGATTTTTGATTGATAGATTAAAATAAAAATGAATTCCACAGTTATCATGCTCATATCATCGCACTTGTACATATTCAATTCTGAAAGTTTACCATAACTTTCTTACGTCACATCCAATAAACGGAAGGCATCGACTTCAATTTTCAGATAACCTCTCATGAATCATAAAACAGAAATATATTGTTAGAATGTTGTTTTCAATACACTGACCTTATTTGAACCATTCAATATATTCAATGAAGTTATTTACCGAAAAAAAACTACAGTCGAGGTATCAAAGTGAATTCCTTTTTCGTTGAAAAATATAATTAGAATGTTACATTTTCCAAATAGTTATATTGAAGTCTTGGCGATGGTGTCATAGTCGGAAATCTGAATCGAGTTTTCATGAATTCGTGTGAACCAGTCAAGTGTTTTTAATCATAATTTTTCAAAAAAATTCAACAAAAAGCATTTTCCTTAATTTCATACAGTCTCTCAGTACAATACAATTCACAGATTGTGTTAAATTGTCTAGAAGGCTAAATAATTGGAGCACTTGACCTTTAGTTATATCGCACCATAATATTAGAGCTTTTTTTATTCGAATAAGAATACTGTGATTTATCTACTCATACTTTTACTGATAAGAATAATGTGATTTATCTACTTATCTACTTCACTTCGATTATTCGATATATATTTCATTCGATTATTAATTTTCAGAGCTGTTGGAACATTGTCCTGAAAACTTCCCTTTAAAGATCGTTAAAATCAGTTGAATTATTAAATAAATAAATAGGTATCATACAATTTAAAAAAATTTAAAAAATGTTTACTATCAATCTACTAATGAATAATTGGATTATGCCCAATATTATAATGAGAAGCAGAAATATGATGTATATTATTTCTTATATTATACATAATATTTCACCTACATCCAATGATGAAAATTATTTTGATAATTGTTTTTTCAAATCGTTGGAGCCTCCATTTAAAATTTTTGTCTGTCAAACAAAGAATTGTAGTTTTCAGTGAACCAAAATCTGCACTTGAAATTACAGCATTAAATATCTCAAACATTTCAGGCAGACAACTCAACATTTGAGGATTCTCTGAAAGGTTTGAGCGGTAATGAAATCACTTAGAATGTCAATTCTCAAGAAAAAAAATTTTTTGTCTCTTAAATGACCACAACCGCCTTCATGATCCGTTTCTTTCTTTTTTTGTTAAAATAATAAAATATTCACATAAAATGCGGCAAATAGTCACATCCTGCCACCTCAAGAAAGGCAACAACATCCCTTTCCTTTCTGTCGAACATCTATCAATTTATCAAGCGACAGTCAAACGATAAATATCGTTCTATTCTTCTAAAGTTATTTTTACATTGTAAATAGTTATATTGAATAAAGTTGTTCATACTGATTAGAGTTTAAGTCCACATCGTAACAAACACCAACATTGGTGACCCTAACGTGATCGACGCAACGACTAATAATAGTATACAGAGGTAAGGACAATTAGTTCAATCTTTTCATAATGGTCATTTTTATATTGATATACTTAGAAAAAAAAAATTTTTCTGAATATGCATTATGCATCGATGATAATGAGATATTGAAGTTATTGTATTGTCCTTGATTTATTTTCCTGCTTCTTTATTCATTGAAGTTCATTTCACAATTGTTTAGAATATTTCTTATTTCGCAAATAAATAAGTTATATTTATTTCTACGAACATATTTCAAGTAGGAACCGAGAAAAATCTTTTTCATTGAGTCTAGTTATTCTATATAATGCCTGTCAATTGCACGTGTTTCATTAATGTCGCCACCAATTTGCAAAAACAATAAAAACTTTGGTTTACTCTAGCAGTAAGTGAAGCCATATATACCAATGGGGTATCGGCACCAGGTTTTCGAAACATTGTTCATTTCTCATACAGAAATTAGGGTAATAAAAATTTATTAAATAGCTCTTCACTTGACTTTAAATCAATAAAGACTGCAACAAGTAGTCGAGTCAATGAGAAAGTTGTTGAAAAGCACAATTCACGCGACACAGTAAATTCACTCACTGACCAACTGAAAATATTTGACCATCTCCACCTCGATATAGTAATTTCACTACCTCCTTCAGAACATACAAATTATTATTTGACAATGACAGATGAATTTATACAATGGCCAGAAGCTGTTCTAATTACAGATATCACAGCAGTTACAATTGCGAAAAAATTCTGGGAGATTTGGATATCACGTATTGAAGAACCTTCGCGATTCACAACGGATCAAGGACGGCATTTCAAGAGTAATATCTCACAGCAATTAGCTCATGCACAAGGGATTCAAAAATATGAACCACTCCTTTCTATCCACTATCGAACGGCCTGATTGAAGAATTCCTCTGTCCACGGAAATTAGGCCTAATTGCAACGAAAATTGGAGTACATTGCCAACCATATTAAATTTTCATGAAATATACAGGGAGGTTAGTGCGTTCTCCTCCTGTTATGCTAACTATGTGTGACAATGCGGGGGGAGTATGCGGCGACTAGTCACATCCTGCCACCTCAAGAGAAGACCACAAGATCTATTTCCTTTCTGTCAAACAACTGTCAAACGACAGTCCAACGATAAACATCGTTCTATTTTTATGAGTTGGTACATTGTAAATAGTTATTTTAAATAAAGTTGTTCATACTGAACAGAGTTTGGGTACACATCGTAACAAACCCAAACATATACTTTAATTACAACAAGAATAAAAAACAATTACTGAACAAACATCCTGTAAATCCTTAAAACTAAAATAATCTTAATATTAATTGTAAAATGGCGTGTTTGAATGAAATTGATAATTAAAAATTTACTTGAGTTGCCTGTTTTTTCGAACTCTCTTGATTTCTTTTTAGGCCAGCACTCCAGAATACTTCTATTTAAATTATTATGAATTTTATATACTGCTATTTTGCAAGTTAATTTTCTTTCTCAATTCATTGTTATACAAAATTTTTTTTCCACTCGAATTCTTCTCTCTAACTTGGCGTCCCTCTCTTGATTGTTCCTAATTCTTTTCGTCTGATCTATTTCACAGCCATCTCTGATTTGATATTTTCGAATTTCGTGATGAATTTAATTTATATTATGCTTCATTCAATCTCAATGTATTATCGCCTGAGGTGTGCTTCTGTCTTGAAACTTCACAATTGAGGTTATATTTGTATAGTAGTAAATAATTCCATATTTAAATTATTTATATATAATAATATATAATATAGTGATTTGAAGGTATATACTCTCATTTCACACCTGTGATACATTTTATACTAACAACAATAATAAAGCATAATGAAAACCCCATACTATTGATTTGAAATTAATTGGTTTTATGCTTGTGTTATAGGTATGTGAATATTTCATAATTTCAACGAATCAAGAGAGTATAGAATCAAGGAAGGCGGTTGGGATCGTTTAAGAAACTGAAGAAATTCATTTTCCTGAGACTTGACAATCTCAGAGATTTCAGCACATCTCAAACATTGGAGGCTACTGCCAGAAAGTTTCCAGTGATGCAATGCTATAATTTTCAGTGCAGAATGTAATGCACTGAAGATTACACTTTTTTGATTGACAGACAAAAACTTTAAAACTTCTGGAGCTAACGCTCCAATAATTTGAGAAAATGAACTTCAAAATAATATTTCTGAAGAAAAATTGTATGAAACCTCTCCAAGTTATTTATTCAATATATTCAGCAATGGTTCTCCAAGAGATCCAATGAATCAACTTTATCGAACAATGAATCAATTTTATTGAGATACTTCACTATCATCATTGGATATTGGTGAAATATTATGTATAATATGTATAAGAAATATTATACATAATATTTCTTCTTCTCCTGTTATATAATTGGGTGCATGCCTATTATTCATTACTGAATTGAAAGTATAAATTTATTGAAAAACTTGATATTCCATATTTATTTCTTTATTCAATGATTTGGCTGGCTTCAACGATCTTTCAAGGAAGGAATTCAGGACAATGTTCCATTCGTTCTGAAAATTAATATTCGAATGAAATATATCAAATAATTGTAATGAAGTAGATAAGGAAAGAAAATCACAATACCTTTATCAGTTAGTATGATTCGAATAAAAAAGCTCAAATTTTATGGTGTGATATATATAAAGGTCAAGTACTACAATTATTTATTGAACTTCCTATGTTGTTATGAAGTAAGGAAAATGCTATTGTGTTGAATAATTTTGAAAAATTTTGATCAAAAACACTTACTAACTGGATCACAGAATCATTTGAAAACGATTTAGATTTCCAACTACTAAACCATTGCCAAGACTTCAGTAAATCTTTTTTGAAGATGTAAGATTCTAATTATATGATATCTTTCAATGGAAGAGGAATTCATTTTGATACCTGTACTCTAGATTTTTTGTCGTTAATTACTTCCTTGAGTGTATTGAATGATTCGTGTGAAGTCTGTGTATTGAAAACAATATACTAACAATATATATATATCATTTATTGTTATATATATAATATTATATATATAGCAATAAATTTCTGACCGATCTTCGTGGCTTAGTTGGGAGAACACCCGATTATGTTGCGGTAGGATTTGCGTTCGAGCCCCTGTAATAGTATGGATGTATGTGTTTGTCTAAGATTTAAGTAGTAACATGATGATAATTGTTAAGTAATTTACATTGATTACAAGCCCATTACCGGCGTTCGTAACCGGCGTTAAACCGTAGGCTCATCGAATTAATATATATATATATATATATATATATATATATATATATATATATATATATATATATATATATATATATATATATATATATATATATATATATATATTTCTTGAAATTGATTTATTGCCTGTTTGAGATATTTTATTTTGAAATTTTTTAGCAATAACAGGCTTTTTTTGATATGAAAAAGTTTATTTTGTTGACATTTCGTTTTTATATTACAACTTTGTCAAAACTAAAAAAAGTTTTAACAAAGTTGTTATATAACAACAAAACGACAACAAAAATAAACTTTTTCATATCTAAAAACTTTCAAAATAATAAATATATATATATATATATATATATATATATATATATATATATATATATATATATATATATATATATATATATATATATATATATATATATATATATATATATATATGTCTATGTATATATAATTTAGTTACTTTGGTATTTTTTTAATAGTCAATGACTCAAGATGAATGTTTTAAACTGAAACAAAAATTTATTCAATAAATACAATATCAACTTAATTCTAAAATATAACAAACTTGAAACAAGAATCGAGAATTGAATGTCGATTGAATATTAATCTTGAGCTCTCCGTCCACAAAATATACAAACAGAATAGGAGGTTACAATAATATGTCGCGCCTTAAATGCTGTAAGACAGTTCACAGAATAATATAAGAATCATAGAATGATACGAGTAAAACGTACAAGGATTACAGAATTTTTGATATGGTCTCCTCCGTAACATAATACAATAAAATACCATAACGTGAGTGCATAGTGCACTAGATGGCGTTATATATATATATATATATATATATATATATATATATATATATATATATATATATATATATATATATATATATACAAAATATATATATATATATATATATATATATATATATATATATATATATATACAAAATATATATATATATATATATATATATATATATATATATATATATATATATATATATATGAATTGAATATTTACATATATGTAGAAATATAATGATAATGATAATATTTATTTCAGAAATGCGTTGAATCCGTCATAAAATATACTATTCCTATGTTTGAAAAGCTTACAAGCTTGCATGTTAAAGTCGTCAGCATTTCTTATATTATAACTGTGCATATCACTGACACATGCTTACTTCTTTTAATATTCTATATGGGAACAATTTGTGTTTAACTTCAAATATGAATATATATGTAGCAAAAAGTATTCTCTGTTCGACTGATATTAGTTCTGAACCGTTAAGCATGCTTTGGATTATAGTAGGTATATCTATTACATTTCGAAATTGTCGTATATCTCTATTCTGTAACTTTTGTAACTGTTGGGTTTTTCTTTACTCAATCAATAATATTCCAAGTGTCGCGTTATTATTGATTTACAGAACAATAACTTCATATCTGTTGTCAGATTTTTTCCAATTCTTTTGATTTTCTTGGAGATTTTAGACGTTATGAAGTCGACATGATCATTGAAACTCAATTTCTTATCTAACATAACGACTAAGTATTTAACAAGTTTTATCCTTTCAATGTTCTGGTTTTCAATTGGGATACTTATATTTTCCTTATCAATTACCTTTAGAACTTTACTGGTAGCAAAAACTATAAATTTACACTTTGTTACATTCAGCGATAAACTGTTATATTTTAGCCATTCATTTTTTGCTGACCAAGTCTCTATTGATCCATTCTGTCATAGTCGGGATATTTTTACCACTGACATAAATCATTGTATCATCTGCGAACATTCGTATAGAGCAAAGAGTTAGAGCAGAGTTTAGAGGACTTTGAAATATTACGAAGAATTGATACCTCTTGTTCTTTTAATTTCGGATTGTTCGATATAAAGGACTAACTGAAACTTGCATTTATCCCTAAATTATGACCTTAGAAACTTATACTCTCAACGAAGACTTTTTCATTGACTCCAAATGAGTTTTTTATTCTGGTCATAACAATTTTTTTGTTCAAATCCTTTTCACAAAAAGCTCATAAGATTTTCAATATCGAAATATTTCACAAATATATGAGTGTTTTTTTATTGTTCTCAAAATTCTTATACAGTGAACCACGATTTTTAAATTCATTCATTACTTTCTTTATGTGTGCCATAAACGAACGGAACAAAAATTGTAAAACTATACTATTAAAACCTTCAGTAACGAAAGGTATAATTCTTTCAGAGTTAGTCGTTATTAAAATTGTCGGGGAATTTTATATGAAATTCAGTATTTTTTCATCCGAAGTTTTAGAAGAGTAAAACTGAAATTTCAATACAATTTTCAATTACAGAATTTATAGATTCGCATGAAGCTCTAGATTACATCTGAATGTTTCTGAAAGATGGTGCTTTTCAGAAACTCAGTGTTCGAACAGTAACAACAGTTAACAATTGCAGTATTCAAACGTAACAACAAAATATTCGCTCGCAGTTCTTAAGAGTCAATTTGAAATGAAAGTGTGGATAACACAATAATTGAAGCTTTTTACTCAAAGTATAATATGTTTCATATGTAAATAGCAAGAAATTAACAATCACACTTAGCCAGATATGAAAGTTTGTATTAGATCTGGGAGACAACTGTGAAATTGTTGAGATTTCAAATTTCTTCTGGGCAGTCACTCTGGTCGGATTTCTCCAATACCTTCGAAAGATTGTATCTATCGAAGACTGCATGAGCTTTGTTCATAATGCTGTCAGATGGAGTCCTACTTCTTGTCAATACCCAGGCGAATCCTGTAATTGGAAAATTTCTTCAAAATAATGTCTCATTAAATTTTAGTACTGGAGAATCAAATTTGAGATTGCATACTTATGTTCGTTTCTACGAATTACATCAGATTCAGATTCAAGCAGTTTCATTGAGAATCTGGAGATAAGTAAATACATGGAAACGTGAATTCATCAGAAATTCATGAGAAACAGAATCTCATTAAATTAAATATTTATGTGTTCCATAATAATTCAACTTAGTACTTACTGATGGTTATGGTGTCGAAGAGGTTGGTACAGGACCATACGACTGAGTAGTTATCATAATCTGTCTCCAAAATCCAGTAAGGGGCACCGAAAAACACTGTAAATAATGAATGAAATATTATTTCTTAATTATTTTCAATATATGATTCGAAAAAATGCATTTCCTGTAAGTTTGTATTATACCATCAAATTGGTTCCCATACACGACATAAGTTTCAGGTAATCACCCAATCATCCATTATTACTTACACTGAAAAATATTGAGTAACAGAAGCATATTTCGAATGTATGAAACAATTTCACAGAATTTGTAGTGTCTCGGTTATACCGTACACCCAAAATCGCTGCAGAGTTGGAAATTAAAGATTTCACAAAATCACTAGTGACTTCCTGGAATTGGGTTCCATCGTTTGCACCCAATTTGAGAATAACTGGGAAGTGAAAATAGACATTCTGATCAAGCACCAAGAAATCTGTATTTCAAAGCTGAGAAAGATCTTCAATCCCAATTTTTTTCTATCAGTGATTTATTTCTCAATTAATTCTGCTTTAACATTTAACGTTTTTGTTAAATTCGATTTTTCAGTTATAAATTTGTAATCTTAAAATCAACAGATTCTAAATATATATATATATATATATATATATATATATATATATATATATATATATATATATATATATATATATATATATATATATATATATATATATATATATGTATATATCATTAATGAAAAGGAGTATTGCCTGGTAATTTAAATATAATTGTTGTGGGTTATAGGCAAAAATAAGAGGCCCCTCGGCCTCTTTAAATTAAATTAAATTAGTGGCCTCTTATTTTTGCCTATAACCCACAACAATTATATTAATATGTATATATATATATATATATATATCTATATATATATATATCGTGAATATTACTTACGATAGTGAGATTCAAAATATAAAAATGTTCATTAAATTCTACTGAAATTAATTTTTCAGGTCACATGGCATAGCTCACATCACTTGGCAATGATAATAGGTTATGACTGACACTGACGGTAGTTATTATGAAGCCGTATTTATAGACGTGAACGTCAACGTCAAACCTTGAACGCCCAATATACGTGAACTACATCACTAGTCCTGTTGTCTTACTTTATGATGTCAAAACGACCCAACCCGATATCAACCACATCACAAATTTACTATAAATCAAAGTTCACAAAAATACATAAAAACATAGACGTTACAAAATTTAAAAATTTCTCAAATTTTTTATATAAAATGTCAAAGAATCACTAAAGGATTCTCAGTCCTTTAGAAAAATTAAATCTTTTATTAAAAATTATCTGTAAATAACACATGAGAAAGGACAACAACACAAAAATACTACAAAAATACCATCTACACATCCACAGAAAACTATTACCAATCTTTTGGTCTTTCTACAAGATATCTATGTAAAGTCTCATCTCAAAACAGACTAAGGCCAGGATGCAACATTATACAATATCATATCAGCCAATTCAGGCAACAAACATAAACATGTAAACTAAACTTACAATTGAAACATACAACAATATATACACATATACATACATACATATATATATATATATATATATATATATATATATATATATATATATATATATATATATATATATATATATATATATATATATATATATATACATTCACATATATAAACCTTTGCACAAACATATTCATCCCATCACGAGTCAAGACACCTCCCTGAAGACCACTGAGCTAATCGCCACCATCATCCAAGCAAACACCATCGGTGACACTTCTCTTCTCATTATTTTTTCCCAGAGAAATCAAATACGAATACATTGTGCTCAAAGAGTCAATGTCCTTCCTTGAGTTCATGGGATTACCACATTGTGCTATTCGCACCATTTCCATGAATGTACATTTTTTAAAATTCGGTTCCGAGTCCAAAAGACTGTCATTGTCAGGATGATGATTTTCCGAGTTTACATGATGAGCCAGGTGACACAATGATGACACAATGGTGCGAATAGCGCAATGGGATAATCCCATGAACTCAAGGAAGGACATTGACTCTTTGAGCACAATGTATTTGTATTTGATTTCTCTGAAAAAAATAATTAGATGAGATGTGTTACCAATGGTGTTTGCTTGGATGGTTGTGGTGATTAGCACAGTGGTCTTGGAGGAGGTGTCTTGACTCGTGATGGGATGTATATGTTTGTGCAAATGTTTATATATGTGTATGTTTATATATGTATGTACATGTGTATATATTGTTGAATGTTTCAATTGTAAGTTTAGTTTACATGATTATGTTTGTTGCCTGAACTGGCTGATGTGATATTGTATAATGTTGCATCCTGGCCTCAGTCTGTTTTGAGATGAGACTTTACATATATATCTTATAGAAAGACCGAAAGGGTGATAATAGTTTTCTGTAGCTGTGTAGATGGTATTTTTGTAGTATTTTTGTGGTGTTGTCCTTTTTCATGTGTATTTTACGGATAATTTTTCTTGACTGAGTATCTTTTAGTGATTCTTTGACTTTATATAAAAAATTTTAAAAATTTTCAAATTTTGTAACGTCTATGTTTTTATGTATTTTTGTGAATTTTGATTTCTAGTAAATTTGTGATGTGGTTGATATCGGGTTGGGTCGTTTTGACATCATAAAGTGAGACAACAGGACTAGCGATGTAGTTCACGTGTACTGGGCGTTCAAGGTTTGACGTTGACGTTCACGTCTATCAATATGGCTTCATAATAACTACTGTCAGTGTCAGTCATAATCTATTATTATTGCCAAGTGATGTGAGCTATGCCATGTGGTCTGAAGAATTAATTTTGGTATATTTTGATAAACATCTTTATATTTTGAGACTCACTATCGTAAGTAATATTCACCATATGAGCTTATTTACCAACTGATTGTAATTTGATTTGTAGCACTCCTGAAGAAGAAACAATACAGTTTCGAAAGCTCGAGCATAGGATAAAAGAGTCTTCTTATTCGATTTCCTCTTGACTGCTATCTCACTAATACTTTGTCTTTATATATATATATATATATATATATATATATATATATATATATATATATATATATATATATATATATATATATATATATATATATATATATATATATTCAGTATTTGAAAGTACTGAAAGCTCATTTGTTTAAGAGGAGAGTTAAATCTCTGCTCTTAACAAAGGCATACTATAGTGTGTCAGAGTACTTCGATGATTCGGATGTAGGCAACAATGTATGAATCAATTTTTTGTATCATATGTTTGTATATTTTTTTAACACAAATGTTCTGCACCATGTGAAATTGTTTCAAATGTTTAATATCTCTGAGGAAATTTTTTTTCTTCTCCTTTCAATCAAAGTTGTATATTATTGTAAATATGAATTCAATCAAGATTTTTGTTCGAACCAATATTTTTGCTCGAGGGCTGAATGGAAGATCAGACTCCAAACTGAATTCGGTCCTTTTGAGCTCATTTTTCTTAGTTGTAATGATTGTATCAATTGAAATGAATGTAATTTTACAATGTAAGGAATGTTTCTCAATAAATTTATATCATTATATATATATATATATATATATATATATATATATATATATATATATATATATATATATATATATATATATATATATATATATATAGAGGATATTCAAGATTATTTACCACCAGGTCCTTTCCAAAACGAACTTGGCCTCTGTTTTCTCCCCAACGAATTTAGGGTGGGTGACACCGTTAACAACTTCTCCAGATCTGAAATATGTTTTATGAAGTAACATTTCGATGATTTATGAAGAACTCACTCTTTCTCAATCCATTGCTGGAGCGCACTAATATTACCATTCGGTTGCACAGACCATACGGATTTCCTGCATTTACCTGCTATTCCGTTGACATCATGGTATTTTTCTGCCTCGTACCAAACGCCCAAGTACTGAAAAAAATGCAAAGTTGTAGCATTCCAGTGCCAAAACTGATTCCAGATTATAAGAAAAAGATTTTCGTTCAAAAGTAGTATACCAATTTTGAGTTCTCATTTTGAATATCTCTGATAATGGGTTGAGAAACATGTCTATATTATATTTAATTTAGCTGATATCTGTAGTATTCGAGACTTTCCCAAATATTCTGGTGATATAACGTAATCGATGTTTCATTGAAGATAGCTATTCAACTATGCAATATTCTTAAATGATTATATTATTTTTCATAACTTACTGAAAGATTCACTAGATTCCGATCAATTCCCAAATGCTTAGATGTAATCCCATCTAATGTCCATATCGTTTATATCGATTTTCGCATATGGATTCGTTATACGCAATGGCAAATACATATTTCAATAATTCATCAAAATTCATAGGACTATTTAATTCCCTAATCCGTAGCAAGTTGGAGCAACGCCATCTTCAGGCCATTCAGAGAAGTTTCTTGGAAGTCTTAGTTTGGAAGAAAGATAAAGTTTAACTACAGAGAGGACTCAATCATAACGGATTATTGAATCGGTTCAGTTTAATCTCATTGCTGAGCAGAAGAGAAACTTCATCACCCAAATTTCTGTACAAAAACAACAGTATTGTTTGTCATCCTCTCTTATCCGCTTTGAAATTTCGTGTTCCTAGGCCAAATTCTCGTACAACAGAATTATTCCACGTATATACTCCAAGCACCAACTCGCTAATACAATCCCCCATTTGGTTTATGGAGTCTACATTCAATAGAGTTGCCCATAATTGTAACATTCACTTGGACTCCATAAGAGTTATTATTAGGAGTTATGTGAACAAAGGTAATTGACTGAAATGAACTGATTTAGATTGAGTTCATTGTAATATTTCATTAAATGCTATTATTTAGTTATTAGTTAGTATGTTTGTTTGCTTAGATTAGATTGAACTCTTTTTTATATCTCTTTCATTTCAATTATTTAGTTATTATTCAACATTATGTTATTATTTTCTGAAATTATGTATATCATACCTGTTAAACTGAATGAAAAAATTAAGTTGTTTTCAAGAATTGCAAATGGGTTTTTCATGATTCACTAAGTATTGATATTGGAAAAGAGGTATTCATCACTTCTTTCAATACATGGTAACATATCAACATATAACAGCGTTCTCAAACTTGCTGTTACATTTTACTCTTACTACATACTTATTACAGGGATTATAGACAAAATGAATGAATTACTTTTCCATTGAAATTATTTGTTTATAAAGATCGATATAATAAGTCAAGGGAGTCAATAAACTCATCATTATCTCTTATATATCATCAGACACATATTTGTACGAGTAAATTTCAATCAGAAAGTTAACTTTCAAAGTTTTTTAATAAATAATTGTTTACTTACTCTGTTCAAATCAAAATTTTCTTCTACATTAACTTTTGGACAACTTCCAGGGTAAATTCTTTGGGCTTGAATGCCGCATGCCAAAAATGCGAACAAAGCGAGGTACTTGAACATTTTTATTGCTATGTACTTAAGGCGATGGGAAGACTAGGATAAAGTGAAAAAATTTTTTTTATTCCAGTTTTATATGATTGACAGCAATCATTTTATCGAATTATTTAATCTTCTAATCGAATTATAATAGAGTTTCGCGCGCATATCAAGAGAATAAAAATAGAATAGGTAACCAAAGCGTCACCGTTTGTATGGGAATTGAAAGTCCGAAGAGATTAAATCTCCAAGATTATTTTTTGCGCGAAGGTGATTCAAGCGATAAATTACGATAATCGGTCGAAAAATCCATCAGATTCATAGAAATCAAAATGGGAGATTATTCACATCGCGTGATTTTCAATCTGAAATTACACATGGATTTTGTCTCTTTCAGTATATGAAATAATACTTTTTTCAAATTTGCACTAGATACATTTTGCTTAGCGTTTGCTGAAATCTTCAAGTATATTACTTAAAATTAGCAACCTCATTTTTGGTACTTTCTCCGTCACTTAGAACATTTTTTCAATTCGATTTTTGGGATTGAATACTTTGTATATTATTCATCTTATATCATTTTTCTCTAACCACTAAAATGATGACCACAATATGTCTTACACAGGATTCGAACTCAGGTCTCCTGCTTGGAAGGGTTGGAAGGGTACACCCAAACCTATCACTCAGAACTTTATCAGGGGGAAGTGCATTTCGAAACAATTTTCGAAACGAACCCCATTCTACTTGTTATCATGGCTACAAATAAACTTAATATATGAGGTGTATGTACGAAATGAGTGTTCACTAAACACGCAGTTATCACCTTGGCTTCTCTTAGAACATTTCATTACTGTGATGAATTTTGAAACCATAACATTTTGTTCTCAATATCAGAAATTCCTTCATTAAAGATGAATAATTAGGATTTTCTCCTCCTCATAGTGAACAAGCTTCCAAACATTTCAACACTCGTTATCAAACTGCTCCAAACTTATCCTCTTCCTTCTTATTCGGGTTCCACCCAGAAAATACTTCATTTTCAAGTTTGTACAGTTCTCTCTGTATTACAAAAATACAGCGTTTTAAACTGGGAAAAGAAGCGAACCGTAGGTGCATCGACTCTGTCTTTACCATCAACATGCTTCCTTTCTATATCACTAGAATGCACATCAAAATGTTCGCTAAAGTGTACACTATTTCTACTTGGCAGTGGTACATCGCTCAGAAATTTGAGTTTGAATTTTCAGAAACTCTCGACCGAAAGAAGAATCGTTTTTTCAATTGTTCTCATAGCATTTTATATCGCATTTCAGAACATAATTTTTTGGGGCAACCTAGGATAACATTCTGACAAACTCGGAATCCATTTCTTTATTGAGTACACATTACCAATTGATCTATAGATTAGATATTAGTCCAACAATGAAGGCACGTTATTCAATGGATTTCATGGTATATTATTGCATCAATTTCCTAATTATGCAGTCTTCGAAAGTAGGAAACCAAGCTCTTCAAAACGAAAAAGTTTCGTACTATCTTCAGTACCATTGAGGTAAAGATGTTCGATGTTCACGGAAAACAGTACAGTAAATACGATTTCTTAATAAATTCTGTTACTTGCTTGGCTGACTGGGATCTATCGATCTGAAATATTCTAAGCTTCGTGATATAAACTCTAATATCGAAAAATGGTAGCTACTTCAATATTTAAAAGATATACTCTGATTAATTCAACATTATATTCAAAGCACCACAATTTTTAGAAATTTCTAATGCACTGAAGAAGATGCTGTAAGTCAGTTCTGAATATCTGAATTGATTCAATATTTCATAAAAATTTACAAAATTTCGTTATTTTAGCTCAGTAAGAACAACTCGTGAAACTCGATTGCAAAATTCATAACTTCAAATGGTTAACACCCTGTATGTTATGAGAAATACAAATTATTATTATTTGAATTTATGTTGTCTTGGTTCGGGTCTAACGACCGTCATCAGTTGCAATTTCTTCCTAACGTTTCGCTAGCACGAGTGCCGAGGTTCTTCAGAGGTCGTTCCATTTCTGATTCTTCAGTCTTCAAAAGTAGGTACTGTAGCGTTTCCTTTGTTGGCTGGCATTATAACGATATCCTCATAAGCATTCAAGTCCGAAGTGCTAGTGCTTCATGTTTAGTTAGGTTGATTTTTGGAGGTTTCGCCTTTCTGAGGATGTTCGCTGTCTCAATCCTTATAACTTTTTTGTCCTCGTCTGGTTACGGTTTGATAGCCACTTCTGTACTGGAGATAATGTCTTCAATTGGAATGTGGCGGGACGTGACTGCGAAATTTCCTCCTTTGGCTAGTACCGCTCTTTCGTCCTCCGTTAGCACCTTCTACGTCAAATTTACCACAAGTCATCCATGATCAAGACTTGTTGTCCTAGGTGTTTGTTTGTTCTGGACTTCTAATATTTCTTGATCTCACACTTGATCTTTCTTGATCTTGCACAGTTAATCGCTACTTTAACATTTTTGTGCCGCTGCCGGGACACCAACATTGTGCCAGAATTCCTTAGACAGCGACGAATGCTCCAGTCAGCGCAGGAAAACAGAATCTACGTTAGGACAAAGAGGGCCTTTTAACGCGAACGGATCACACGCGTAGGACTCTTGCGAAGATGGACGAGGTCTACACTTGGCCTGTGCAGAAGGATCAAACATCAAGATTGGGATAGATTGGACGCAATCTCATATTCCAACATGAGGAACGAACTTGACCGCATCAAGAAGCAAAAATCATGTTCAATAAACAAACACCTAGGAAAACAAGTCTTGATCAGAGACGACTCGTACTAAATTTGAAGGTGCCAGCGAGGACGAAAGAACGGTACTTTCCAAAGGAGGGAATTTCGCAGTCACGCCTTGCTACATTCCAATTGAAGACATCATCTCCAGTACGGATGCGGCTATCAAACCGTTACAAGACGAGGACGCAGAAATTACAAGGATTGAGACAGCGAACATTCTCAGAAAGGCAAAACCTACAACAAACAATCTAACCAAACATGAAGCACTAGCACTTCGGAACTTGAATGCTGATGAGGATATCGTTATACTGCCAGCCGGCAAAGGAAACGCTACAGCACTTTTGAAGACTGAATACTACCAACAAGAGATTAGGGAACTCTTGGATCGAGCAAATTACCGACACCTGAAAAAGAACCCAACACAAACTAAACTACACATCACAAACCATCTTGTCAAGTCATCGTCATTATCAGAAGATATAAGAGAGAACCATTGGAACGTCGAAGCACAAACCAACTACATTGTTCAGATATGTGGATGACACCTTCGTGATTTGGGGTGCCAGTATGGACAAGCTAAATGACTGTTTTCATCGCCTCAACTGCCAAAATCCCAGTATCCAGTTTACCATGGAAACAGAAAGGGGTCAACAGCTACCTTTCCTGGACGTCCTAGTGAGGAAACGAGGCCCCTGAAATACGGGAATAAACGCGAGCGTACTACTAACGCAACCTATTGACATTTAAAAACATGGTTCGATGATATTTGTCAAAAATACATTGCCATTTAGTAGATACCTACGGGTAAAGAAGATATGTAAAATTGCGATGCTTGGTGTGTCTATAATCTGAGAGGTGTTTTCTACTGATTCCCATAGGTGGAATTGTGGAGTATTCATAACTCTACGGTCCTCCACTTGGAGTCACAAGAAGATGCTTGGGGAATGAAATATTTAAGAAGATTGAAATCGTTGCCTCACTTCGATGGACGTGGTGCAACTGACGAGTTCACTTGCAGAACAAAACATATGACATTTAAAAGCATCGTTCGATGATATTTGTCAAATAGACATTGCAATTTACTAGATACCTACGGGTATAGAAGATTTGTGAAATTTCGATGCTTGGTGTGTCTATAATCTGAGAGGTGTTTTCTACTGATTCCCATAGATGGAATTGTGGAGTATTCATAACTCTACGGTCTTCCACTTGGAGTCACAAGAAGATGTTGAAAATCGTTGCCTCACTTCGATGGACGTGGTGTGACTGACGTTGCTTGCAGAACAAAACATATGTCTCGCACTTCCATCAGGTGTGGCATCGATTTCAATATTTCTCTAACATTTATTCTTTGAAGGATAATGGAGACATCACATCGTACACGTTCACATATCTAGCTCTACTATAACATTCTCTTGATTAATTTGAATTTTTCGAATGAATGTTCTAGTGTTCATCTTCTTATATATATATATATATATATATATATATATATATATATATATATATATATATATATATATATATGTGAAATTCACTACAAGAAATATATTATAGTTTTAGTGCTATATACCGTGCTAATAAATTTTGACGAAATATTCAAAAAACATTATAGCACAGTTGGCTATATGAAATACGAACAATGCGATGTATCCATTGTCCTAGAAATCAATGTTAGAGAATATTGAATTCTTCACTATCTTTCCAGAGATAAATGTTGAAGAATCATGAAATCGATGGCTACATTTATTGAAAGCGTGAGATAGTCACTGTTTCGTACTACAAGGTACTCATCAGTCACGCCACGTTCAGGCAACGATTTCAATCCTCACATACCCTCTCATCGATTGTAAGACAGAAATATAGAGTTACTCGTATGCATATACATTGCATGCATTAGTTTACATCTCAATCTCAAATAATTTCTCCTAAATTTGAGCCTTAAATCTGGCTTGGTCGGGTGTTAGTCACTCGACTAACACTCGAATTCCTTTTACATTCAAAGATATCATATGATTAGAATGTTACATCTTCAAAAAAGTTATACTGAAGTCTTGGCAATGGTTAATAGTCGGAAATCTAAATCGAGTTTGAATGAATCTGTGCCAAGTGTTTTAATCATAATTCTTCAAAATTATTAAACACAAAGACATTCTTCTTTACTTTCATACATTCTCTCAGTAAAATGAAATTAACGATTTGTCTTAAATTCACTAGAAAGTTTAATAATTGAAGTACTTGACCTTTAGATATATCGCACCATGAAATTTGAATTTTTTAAATTTCATTCGAATCATAGTAACTGATAAGAAATTGTGATTTATCTTCCTTATCTAATCCATTTCAATTATTCGGTATTAATAATTCATTCGAATATTAATTTTCAGAACTGGTCCTGAATTCATTTTGGAACATAGTCCTGAATTCTTCTCTTCAAATATCGTTAAAGTCAAGCTAAATTATTGAATAAATAAATATACATTGAATATCATTCTCTTTCAATAGATGAAAAAATTTATACTTTTATTTAAGTATTGAATAATTGGAATTTTCCTAATTATATAACAGGAGAAGAAGAAATATTATGTATAATATTTCTTACATTATATATGATGTATCACTTACATCCAATGATGATAGTGAAGGTTTTCAATAAAATTGATTCATTGTTCGATGATCTCTTGGTGAACCATTGTTGAATATATCGGATAAACAACACTTGGCTAGGTTTCATGAAATCAGAAATGAATTTCGGTTCCTAGTAAGTTTATGACGAGTATCAACAAAGTTTCTTCGAAATATCGGAGGTATATAACTGGAATTGTCTGATTATTGTAGATTTGCAGATGATACTGGACAAACTGAAAGAACATTAGTACAAGAATGAGAGAAACATGAAAAGACCGAAAACGGCTAGTTCATTCTTGAAAAACATATGATAAGCTGAATAATATGATATCACTTTGACCTTTGGCCTCTTTAGATTAAAAAAATAGATTCAAATTGTATACCTGATTATGCATAACTGCTTTTTGAAATGAAAACTGAGATTGAATCATAATCTAATTACTATTGGTTCGCAAAAATTGAAAATAATAAATCGAACAACTGCAGCTCGTGTGAGTCTGAACACTCATGGGAATGTTAATAAAGAAAAGACAATGACCTTTATTGAATATAATGAGCATTACCTGAAGCTCAGAAATCAAGAAAAATCGATACGTAGATAATTTCCGTAATTGCACAGATCCAGGTAATTCAGACATATGAAGTAGAACTATCAGCACAGTGAGTAGTCCTAAGCAGCCATTGAGAGGTGTTTCAATTTTGTTTGCTCTCATCAGAACGGCGTAGCCAAGTTTAAAGTATACGAAGCTGAAGATGGAGAATCAGCGAAAAAACATTCATGCAAAGGAAGTCACCATTTCGAGGATTCCTCATGAACTATCCGTACTAGAAGATTTGGTCATTGCATAATATTTTTATTTGGCAATGGCTATTGCGAAATCATATATCCATTTAGGTTCAAAATATATTGTTTATAACTAAAATTTTTAAAAGCACTCAGCTAATTTACGCTTGAATACTTTTAGGTAACTAACTGTTTTTATAGAGTTGAACAATTCATTGAATGCGTTGAATCCTTCATAAAACATACTGTTTCTGGATTTAGAAATCTAACAAACTTGCATGTAGAGATATATATTTATGTATTGAATATACATATATTATATATATATATATATATATATATATATATATATATATATAAATATACATACATATATATATATATATATATATATATATATATATATATAAATATACACATATATATATATATATATATATATATATATATATATATATATATACAACTGTTTATGATATACCATGTAATAATTGCAGTAAATGCTCTATAGGACAAATCCAACAAAAAATCTCGAAGAAAGAATCAAAGCGCATAAATACGCAAAAACTCAAATAAGAGCCTTAAATAAACATGAAATAAGAGAAAAACCCGATTTTAATTATAAAAACACAAAGATTTCAGCAACTGAAAAAATACAAAAAATGTAGAGAAATTTCAGAAATGTTACACATCCGTAAATATTTGAAGAACAAAGTAAATGAAAGAACAGACATTGAACATCTTAATTCTATTCACAACGATATAAAAAACCTTACAAATTATACTGACAACATGAATACACACAAATATAAATATATATATTCTGGATAAGTATAAAACTCAACTATATTAATATATATATTCTGAATAAGTATAAAACTCAACTATATGTAATTACATAAATGTATATATAAATCACACTTATTAGAATCACCTGGCTTATCTTGAGTTTTTCAGAAGTTTCCTCATCGTGAAAAAGACTGAAACTTCCGAAGCGAATGCTAAGCCAGAAATATTCCTCCGATATTTGAAATCGATATGTGAAAATAAAATATCTAAAAAATAAGTTCGACATTTAAATTATCTATATTAATCCATAAAATTTAATTATTAGTTTTGGGAAAGTTGTGATATACAAGGAAACGTCAACGAAATGAAGTTTTTCATATTGAAAGAAGCCTGTTATTGCTAAAAACGTTCAAATATATATATATATATATATATATATATATATATATATATATATATATATATATATATATATATATATTATATGGGTATGGGTATAAATGAGTTGAGTAATTTCCATGTTTTTTTGGACAAAACAACAAATGTCTCTTTGTTGTTTTCATAAATTGGTGATTGTGCCTTTTATTCATTAAAGTAGATTTTTGATATACTTATAGAATGTTGGAGCTTTATAATTAAGCAGGGATTTGTGTCCTCAGCTGAAGTTTACGGAATGTTCTGAGGAGTGAAATTGTATTCAAGTTTTAAATTGTAACCAACACCTATTCAATGCCATAGCTCTGATGTGTTTAGTTCATTTGTAGTTTGCTGTCGTTCGGTCGAACCTGACTTTTAATAATGTCATTGTCATTGTTTTGTAAAAATCAGACACAACCTGCACGGTGGGTTATCAATTGGAGCTAAACCATGCGGTCTGGTACAAATTTCTTGTATTTTCTTGAACAACCTTTTAGAATAAACCTCAATTTCGTAAGTTTATATAACTTACGAATGAATGTTCTAGTGTTCATTTTCTTGAATATTTCATTCAGTGCTATAACCACAAAAAAATCTCATTTCCTTGAAAATATCGCCGAATTGGCCCCTGAAATACGGGAATAAACGCGAGCGTACTACTAACGCAACCTATTGACATTTGAAAACATCGTATGATGATATTTGTCAAATAGACATTGCAATTTAGTCGATATCTACGGGTATAGAAGATATGTGAAATTTCGATGCTTGGTGTGTCTTTAATCCGAGAGAGATGTTTTCTACTGATTTCTATAGATGGAATTGTAGAGTATTCATTACTCTACGATCTTCCGCTTGAAGTCACAAGAAGATGCTCGGAGGTTGAAATCGTTGCCTCACTTCGATGGACGTGGTGCGATTGACGAGTTCCTTGCAAAACATATATGTCTCGCACTTCCTTCAGGTGTGGCATCGATTTCATTATTTCTCTAACATTTATCCCTTGAAGGATAATGGAGACATCATATCGTACACATTCACATATCTAGCTCCTCTATAACATTCTTTTGATTAATTTCAATTTTTCGAATGAATGTTCTAGTGTTCATTTTCTTAAATAAATATTCAGTGCCATAAGCACAAAAAAATTTCATTTCTTTATATATAATATATTCATATATATATATATATATATATATATATATATATATATATATATATCTATTTCGAATGTTTTAAGCATTTAATCAATTTTTGAAAATACGAGTATGTAAACATACTTTGGAAAGTCAGTCAAAACCTCTTTAAGTAAACATAATTTTAATAATTTATCGAGTCACATTAAGTAAAATAAAAACAAAATTAGAAGAGAAGACAAATCAAGTGTTTACAAATTGAATTGTGGAACATGTCCCGGTATTTATATAGGTAAAACTAGAAGAAATTTCGGTACTAGAATACAGGAACATAAATATAACTCCGCCCATAATAGAAGTAATTCGAATTATGCTAACCATTCATTAACAGAAAACCATACTTTTGATACGAATTTCAAAATTTTACACAATATAGAGAGAAATAGTCAATCAGATTATTTGGAAATAGTGGAAATAAATCGGCTTAAAAATTCTGGGAATTTGCTCAATGAACAGATAGAATTAAACGATTCTCCCTTGTTAAACCTTTTCAGGAAATAGAAATTATTTTTCAGAATGGATTATCTTAGGTAAAACCAATACCATAGAATCCCAAAATTCCCTGATATTTATACCTGTGTTTTTCAAAATGTTGTTATTTATTTAAGCATCTGAAGAAGTCGTTTGTAACGACGAAACGCGTCATGCTATGTAGTCAATAAAGTGTAAATCATAAATTCAAGTGTTTGAATTTAAGTTTATATTCAATTGAAAATATTTGTTCTAATTAAATCAAGAAGATATGAAAAGGATTATCTTATCAATTTATTTTCATCCACTAAATTGATGAGGATTAGAATAATTGTTGATTTCATATAAGTCAGATTAATCTAAAAGATGAGTACATTTATTCTTATTTTTTCAAACGGTTTTCAAGTACGGAAAAACAACTGATCATTTGTATTATGGAATGATTTTTTTTTCAAAATGTAAACTGAATATTTTCTATTAGATTTCAACGTTTCTGAATTCATTCAATGAAGGAGAATTATATGAGAACAGTAGAAGGTCATGGGGAAGACACCATATTGCACAGAAATGAAATTATGCAATAAATTACTAAAAACACCTGTCAACTTGAATTTTGCCATATTCACAAGGCAACTGAAGAACACTTCATTAATATATGGAATAATAAACACTGGGCTTGGTTTCGCAAAAATTATCACTTGACTTGTTTTGCGGAGTTTTCCATTTTCAAAAGATTTAGAACCAAGTCAAGTGATTTCTATTCAGTATATGTAACAATGCTTACGATGAACATTGAATATATTTTTGATTTCACAAGGAATTTGTGAATATTCTACGTCTCACACATCTGTTAATTGTGACTTTTCACTGATTATTTAACCTTGCATGTACCCAATTGTTGACTAATCGCCCGATTTTGATTTGCATTCTAAATGGCTTGAGAAAATTTCATTGTTATCATTATACGAAATGTGTATTTCAAATAATAACATGAAAATATTTTCACTTTTGCCCCTATTGTACTTCGAGTTTTGTGTATGCAAAACAGATCAAAATCCCAAAAATAATACTGATTATTAGGCGCTTTTTGAGGAGAGTTGACACTCCGAATGCCACAGAGTACATATTAAGTCCATTGAAGCTCTTTATTCTATTCTTAACACAAAATTTGATGAAGATTCTTTGATTAATTTTTTTTCAAAGTAAACAATCGAAGAACGCACAAAAATGTGAAAAATTTTTCAGTTTATGAAAACAAACCACTAATCAAAAATGGCTTATAATATCAACATATGAAAAATGTATGTGTAGCAACATAAAAAAAATCCATAATCAAATGTGTACAGCCTCAAAATTCACATTCTCTTTCAAACAAACTTCGTATTGTGAATCTATCCACCAATATACGAATAGAATGAACTGAAAAATAGTTTAGTTCAGCTTTATTCTTGATTTAGCTACTGGAAAGTATGCATTCTTAAGTAGCGACTCCTGTTGGGTTTTGAATGTAAGTTCGTCACTTCATTGATTTTTTAATGTAGGTGTGTTGTGTAAATGTTTCTTTGCGTTATAAAACATTTCTATATGAACAATTGAACAATTATAATTTTTCACATTAGATTATTAAAAATTACTAATGAAAATCTTTTACGAGGAAAATTTGTTATCTGTTAATGGATATATTACAGTTTTGCATGAAAAAATATAAGTATCTGATTGTTTTATCACTTATTCAATCGAAGTCATACGACATGACACAATAGATATTGTAAACAACTGGATGGAAGTGAGATATAGATCAATAAGGGTATATATACTGAAGTTCCGATTGATTTCTTACAGTCACAATTCTCAAGTCTGCAGCCTATTTCTGAAAAATAGTGAAAAATACATAATGTACGCCTACCTCCTTTTTGTGGTACTATTAGCCAGTGGAATCCAGGCACAAGTTCCATTCATTGGAAAGTGTCCAGAAGTTAAGGTTCAGCAGAATTTCGATATCAACAGGGTGAGAAAACCATTCAAAGTTATCGAAAGATTTTCACTGTAGAAATTCACCCCATCATTCCGAAAAAACCAGAACGTTTTTCACGTCATTGAGGTTTATTTCATCGATTTATTAGGCTCCACACTTTGCACTCAATATGAGAACACGATCAAACATCCATGAAAATCAGCTGTATTGAACATATTTAATAATTCAACGTAATAAAGTTTTCAACTTTTAATTATTCGGCTTTTTTACGATGGCTTATGTTTCCTCATATCTTTACACAATCATAGTTATATGAATTAATTCTGTACGGATCAGTTGTTGTAAGTTTCTCTTACAACATATCTTCCTATTGGTGAGTTGACAAATTATTCTTCTATTGTAATTCATGACTCGGATTCGGTTTAAAGATAAAACATATGCACTTGACTTTGTCACCTATACTATGAATGTGTGAAGGTAAGGAGAAAAAAACAATTTTCTCCAGGTTGAAATATATATTCCATGCCGAAAATTCTATATTGAATGGTTCACCATCCTCATTTGACATTTGTATTTTTGTTCAGGACAATGTGTATACTGAATACGCCCTTAGTGCTTTCTCATTTTAAGAATTTCCTCATTTCGTCAGAATGTTTCTATCAATAAAAGCGTTTTCTTAAACTAGTAATTAGTGAACCGTTGATTGTTTTCCAGTTTTTATTAAACTTGGTTGGTTATCATGCTTTCTTAGGCCCAATTCAATGGGTAATCACAGGGTAAACAATAACAAGAAGAAGAAATATTCACTGTCCAAATTCACCCCATCCCTCGGATACAACCAAAACATTTTTCTCGTCCTTTGGTTTATTTCATTATTTTATTAGACTCTACACTTCGCACTCAATATGAGATCACAATCAAACGCTCATATAAATCAATTGAATTGGACATATGTCTTGAAATTTTTGAAAACTCTGAATTATTCAGCTTTACGATGGCTTACGTTTCCTCATTTGTTTTTCGAATAATATAATAATGCTTGTATAGATTAATTCTCTACTGATCAATAGATGTAAGTTCATATCTGCCTTTCCGTGAGTTGACCAATTATTTTTCAACAGATTGAAGACAACAGATTGAAGATAAATCATTATTACTTAACTTTTTCGTCTATACTTTGAATGTTTGAAGATAAGGAGAAGAAAACAATTTCCTTCAGGTTGAAATATATATTTCCAAACGAACATTCTATATTGAATAGTTCACCATCCTCCTTTTACATTTGCATTTTTGTTCAGGGCAATGTGGTAACTGATTACGACATGTGCT
The DNA here is from genome assembly GCA_030704895.1 of Henosepilachna vigintioctopunctata. Lineage (NCBI taxonomy): Eukaryota > Metazoa > Arthropoda > Insecta > Coleoptera > Coccinellidae > Henosepilachna > Henosepilachna vigintioctopunctata. The sequence goes on along the minus strand of JARQZJ010000001.1, from coordinate 3,270,982 downwards.
TCCGGAATGTCCTCATTTATTTAGAATTTTTCTATCAACAAAAGCGTTTTCGTAAACGTCATTTGTGAACAGTTGGTTGTTTTGCCAGTTATCTGTTAGTTAGCGATGATTCCTTGTCACGCCTTTCTAGGCTCAATTAATAATTAGGGTAATCACAAGATGAACAATATAAAAACGAAGAAAGAAGCTGAAATGCAATGGTGAAACAGCAATTGCCAAAACATTCACTCGAAATGACTACTTCATAGTTTCTAATAATATTGAAAGATGAACTAATCCCATCATATTTGTTTACAGTATTTGGGAACATGGATTGAAGTTGAGAAATACTTCTCAGTAGCCGAAGTTGGAAGGAAATGTGCTGAATCAGTTTACACTTCGACTGATAATGGCACAACAACTTTACTACACATCCAAATGACAGGAATAATGTGAGTTTTGAATTATTTCGACAGGCATAACCTTTCATATTGATTTCGACATTAGAGATTCTGCAAAGATTCAGGAAAAATTGTATGTCATTGATCATCTATCTGTCTTCACAAGTGTTCAAATCGTTCTTGATTTCATTTAGTCTCAATGTTGAAATATAAGGACTAGGTCATTTTTTTCAATATCACTTTCGAATTACAAAACACATACTTCTTCGACAGGAAAGCCTTATCTAACCAGATTATGAATGTCTATCATGAATTAAATTGCGTGAAACTATAATACGAGTATAATATAAAACTTGTAATATTGAAAATTATGGATCTTACATTTTCACAGATTCATTTGATTGTATTCTTGTTACTATTTTGTTATTAAAAATCTTGATCGCCTTTTTCAGTTATTCAATATGTTATCATATATAAATATATGTTGCAGTACAAAGTTACCGTTCACCCTGGACGCACATGTCGTTCATACAGGAAAACCTGGAGAAGCTAAGCTTGAAAATCACTACACATTTCCAAGTGAGCATTTTACTACATTGAATATAATATTTGGAATATAATTTATTTATGATGAATTACGTGAATATTCACATGAATTAGATGTAAGATATTGAGATTAGTAACTACTCAAGTCTTTTCCTCGAAACACTTTTTGATATTTCAAATTTTGAGACTCAGATCAACGGTTATTTTCCCTCTGTAATATTATCGATGAGTTTATTAATATAATAAATATATTAATATAATCAATAATAATAAATTAATATAGCTTTGTGATATTAAGATAACTATTAACAAAGATTAAGAGCAGCCAACTATTTTCTCCTAAACAATCTATCAATATATTTCAGAAAAATTGGAATTCTGAGTATAGTAATATAAGCTATATTGAAATGGGAAACATTGCTGTTCATATGTTTGAATTGAAACATTATCTAATTACTAGTAGATATTATGAAGCTTGGTTCTACCGCCATATTTTCGATAGTCATACGTCGAATTGATTCATCAAAATATAATTTCAAACTTAATAAAAATGATGGAAATTATCATTTTAAAAGTATATCGTAAATTTATTAATGTCTCTTTTTCCAAATAAACTTATAAGTACTTTGTACTAATATATATATATATATATATATATATATATATATATATATATATATATATATATATATATATATATATATATATATATATATATATATATATATATATATATATATATATATATATATATATATATATATATATATATATGTATATTCAAATATAGCTTGCATAATGGTTGGGATCCTTTTAACTTTATTCTTTCCGAAAACAATATAAATACAAATAACATGCTACAATTTTCAATCTAACACAATATTATTCAATTATTTTAAGTCATGATTTTCAACTATTTCTCACGTAATTCTTCAAAATTTATTCAGCCTTTCTGCTCAAACATGTCCTTAATGAGAATATTTTTCGAGAGTTTTTCAGCAAATTATTATTTTTTTACAGTTCATTTTGTTGCTCCTTATTGGGTGTTGGAGACTGACTATGACTCATATGCAGTTGTGTGGTCGTGCACACAACTTATTGGAATGAATACTCGTAAGTCAGAATGAAGATGACATATAGATTTTCGTATTGATTAATTATGATTTTGAAATTTCAGAATTTGCCTGGATATTGACAAGAGACAGGAACTATCCACAAGAACTTTTGGATAAAGCTCATGATGTTTTCGACAGAAACAACTTGAGTAGGAGAGTGTTGCACAAAGGGGATCAGACCAACTGCCCCAAGTATAACTGAAAACCCCCGAACATTTCAGCTTTCGATACAAGGATTGGAAAAAAGTTTTCTTTCTGAAATAAAAATCTAATGCGTACATCTATCGATTTTTGAAATATCCTTGATTCAGATCTCTACGGCCGAATTTCAGTCATATAAATATATATATATATATATATATATATATATCCATACTAATATTATAAATGCGAAAGTAACTCTGTCTGTCTGTCTGTTACTCTTTCACGCCTAAACGGCTGAACGGATTTTGATGAAATTTGGTATGGTGATAGACGATAACCTAGAAATGGTCATAGGCTATAAATAATCACGCCATCGTTCTTAGGGGGTTGGCAGTAGGGAGATAACTAAATTGAGTTAGTGATTTTTAGTCGTTTTTGTTGGGACTTTTGCTCTTTCACGTCTAAACGGCTGAACGGATTTTGATGAAATTTAGTAAGGTAATAGATGGTTACCTGAAAACGGATATAAGATCAAAATGATCACGTCATCGTACTCAAGGGATAGGAAGAGGGTAGAAAACTGAGTTGAGTTTGTGATTTTTTTATGGTTTTTGGTGGGAGTTTTGCTCTATCATGCCTAAACGGCTAAACGGATTTTGATGAAATTTGGTTAGGTGATAGAGAGAAACCTAGAAAAGGATATGGGCTATTAATATTCATGCTATCATACTTAAGGCGTAGGCAATAGGCAGAAAACTAATTAAGTTAGTGATTTTTAATCGTTTGTTTCAAAAGTTTACCTCACACACGCCTTAACGTCTGAACGGATTTTTATAAGACTTGGTTAATTTAAAGATAGGATCTTAGGCACGGACACAGGCTACTTTTTACGGCGGGAAAATACCTCATTCCCGCGGAAATCTAGCGTGATAGTGTCAAGAAGCGCATGACGCCATAGCTACTGAAATGATTTTGATGTTTTTTTTAAACTGAGTGTTCTAAGACTTCAAGTTAGTATTTGATCACTTTTCTATCTTAGAGGGTAGTAGGTGCCATAATTTAGGGAATTTATGATGAAATTTTGATGCAACTGTCTTTATTTAACAGTTTTACTTGGATCGAAACTTAACGACATTCCATCACACTACTTAACTTATAGGGTAGGAAGGTACCAAAATTCAGACTACTTTTCACTTCGGGAAAATATCTCATTCCCACAGGAACCTATACATAGTTACCTATCTACAACATTAAAACTCTGTCTAGAATCACATTACGCCAAAACTATTGATATGATTTGTATACGATTTTTTATTCAACTGACTGTTACATTACATACAGATAAAATTTAATTACCTACACCACAGAATTAATATAGTACTACATACTACGCTTTAAACTTGAGGAGGTAATTAGATAGACATTTATACGAACTTTTAGCCCAGTAATCAGTTCAGTTGATGTGAAGTTGAGGACCGGAACACGATAGTGGGACATTGTTGCAGGGGACTTACAGCCGGGAGAAAACAAAAAAACTTATGCGGACGAAGTCGCGGGTAAAAGCTAGTATATATATATATATATATATATATATATATATATATATATATATATATATATATATATATATATATATATATATATATATATATATATATATATATATATATATATAAAAAGGTAATTTCTCGACCGTGCGATACTTAGTAAAATTTAGGTAACGGGAATAATCGGTCTTGTGAAAGGTTTGAAAACTCATTTATTCATTAAAATTCTCTATATTTCGACACTTATTTGTGTCTTCTTCAGGAGAAGAAACAAGCTGCAAAGTAATGACTACAGTGATAAATTTCAATACGTATAAAATAAAATTACTTACAATTAGAGTTTATGCAGTGAAGATAAACTAAATAACATTTTGTTTTTGCATAATAAACGTTTCTTATTTTGTTGCCAATTATGCGTTACATGTTGCTAAACTGAATGGTCAAAAGTTTCAACACACTAGAAGGCTGAGAACCAGGCTATTGTGTTTAATGAGTTGATCGTAAATTTTTTGAACTTTGATTTTGAATTTTTTGATGATGCTTAGTTTTTCAGTATTTGATTTTGAGTTGATCGTATTGTCTGTGCTATGTATATGTGCCATTGCCAAACATAATCTCTTTTTGTGATTGCTTTCCCAATCCAAAATTTGAATATTTTCGTAATCAAAATTGTGATCCGAGTCTTGAAAGTGACATGCTAATGCACAAGATCGTTTTCCAATACGACTGTCACTTTTGTGTTGTGTGACCCTTTGTTTTGAATTTTGTTTGGTTTGACCTATACAGCATTCATCACATTGGTCAAATATGGCCACATATGGCTCTCCTCAGAACGGCGTAGCCAAGTTTTAGTTGTAGGGACCTGGAGGTGAAAAAAACAAGAAGAAAAACTAAGAAAAACAGTCAACCTCTGAAGGAGTTCGCAACAATTTAGGCTACGCGTTTGTTTTTTTTTTCCGGATTGGAAAATTTGGAAACTGCTTTGCCCGTGAGGTGACAATTTATCCTTGAAAGGAAGCTTTAAGCCGAGACGTTGAAAAAAATATAAATAACGTTTGATACGGAAGAAAATTGAAAAAAAGTTGTGACTTCCTTCAGAGGTTGTCTATGTTTCTTAGTTTTTCTTCTTGCGTTTTCTCACCTCCAGGTTTCTACAACTAGAACTTGGCTACGCCGTTCTGAGGAGAGCCAATAAGCTCGAAATACGTGTCAACTGCTGCTACCAATCTGCGGGATATGCCGATAATCTTCAATTTCATTTCAATTTTCTTCCGCATCGAATATTATTTATATATTTATATATATATATATATATATATATATATATATATAGTAATAAATACTTAGTCAATAATTAGACTTCTAATCGAAATATTCCAAATAAAACTCTCAAGGAGCTGTCTACGTAAATGTTGTCAAAGAAAACGAACCTATCACTTCCCAGAGTGAACATTAAGTGCGTTTCAAAAAATCATAGAACTTCTTGAATGATTATAAGATACAACTGTTTCATCGTTACTAGCAACAATAAGTCGTATTCAATCAATCAATAATTCGATTGTTATCGAATAATTCCAAATCGATAATTTCCACAAAACGCCCCAAGTGCAGTGATAGTACTTTGTAGATGCTTGTAGACTTTTCATTCGAACACCCCAGAGCTATGTCTGAACAGTGTGAGACTCTTAATCGACATATCGAAATATTTCAAATGAAATTCTCAGGGAGCTGTCAACACAAATGTTGTCAACGAGAACGAATCCATCAATTTCGAGAGTAAATATTATATTTTTTCCGAATCGCACTTAATACGCTCCTAGAGATTTTTTCTTGAAATATTTCGATTGAGAGTCTCAGTGTTGACTGATATATATATATATATATATATATATATATATATATATATATATATATATATATATATATATATATATATATATATATATATATATATATTAAAATATTAAAATAAATATTAAAATAAATTAAACTCTTGGCTCAATGTTTCACGATTTATTTAACAATAGGTATAGTCAACATGTTTCGAGCGTTAGCTCATTTTCAAGACTAAAAGATATATATATATATATATATATATATATATATATATATATATATATATATATATATATATATATATATATATATATATATATATATATATATATATATATATATATAATAATAATGATAATGATATTATATTTATCCCTTAGATATTACAACAATGTATAGGACATGTCATTGTAC